>LQNK01000538.1:574829-633141 GCA_001586405.1 Phoebis sennae | reverse complement strand
GCTGCCAATGGTGGTCATTTTGAACATTTAGTTTAAAATAATAAATCTATTTTTAACATTAGAACCTTTGTTTTTTTTTATGTGTGTACTTTTAAGTGACCGAAATACTAATTACACAAACGGATTTACCGACAGTTACAATAACAATAGTCAAATGATCCTTCGCGCACGCGGGACGAGCGTGTATTGCTTTCTTTGTTCTTTTTTTTACCTGAGTTTTAGACCTTATAACTTTTTTTATAACTCGTATGTTCTTTGAGCAGTGCTATGGTCTACATTACGATATACAATAGCATTTTTTTATTGTGTAAATGATATAAATTAGTTAAGCTGCCTAAATCGGGACATAGACGCATTATGTAAAATATCAACTTTCCGACCGTGACAAGCTTTTTCGCTCCTACAAAGAAATTTTGCCTATCAAACACTAATTATATTATACCTTTTTAGAAACTAGACAAACTGAGCAAGTTTTTAAAACTATGGGCAATTATGGTGCAGTATATTATTTTTTCACAATTAATGGTTTAAACTTGAGGAAAAATAAAAAACGAATAAAAAAATAACTTTTAATGCTATTTTTAATAGTTTTCGAAAAAAAAATGCCTCAAATGGTATTTTTATTAGATAGCACAGGCATTTGTGATTAAATTTAAAAAAAAAGTACATGAAAATATCTTCATTTTTAAAAGTTATGAGCAAAATCATAGACGCGGTAGAAAATTTTGAAAAAAAACACCAAGATATTCATAATTTTTACAGTATTGCCAACCCTGACATAAAAAGTATATTTTCTTAAAGCTGAACATCAGGCCTAACCACAGTTTACGGATTATCCACTATTTACGACAGACCCTGTATGTATAGCTTTCCACGATTAATTATGTATCTAACACAAAAATGTTCCAAGAAACAAATAAATAAACAAACTCTAAAAGTATAGATTTGTTTTACTGTTTCAAAACATTCAAAAAGTATTGAATGACACTCATTTCGACGGAATCCGCTCAATTCACGAACAATAATAGATCAGTCATAGAAATTAAACAATTAATCCTGTTCAATAAAAAGTTAAAAGTAGGCCACGGTACAAATATTTTAGTTGAAAAAAATGTTTGTATTTTAGCATCGGTAGTCGTATGAAGAGCCCTCGAAGTAAGTAAATGGATGAATGCCTGCAGGTAGGTATAACTCGCAATCGACATATCTGAAGCGTCATTGGATGATTTCGAATTTGGATTTCCAAGTAATGAGAGCCTGTAGCGGGTTACATACGTTTGAGTATCGTTGTGTCAATATTTGGATGATAGTTTTGATGAAGTTGTGTTAGTTACGGTTTACGTTCTTGTTTACATCGTAGCTTTGTAGATCCGGAGTTCTTTGGGAGTATATTGTATATATTGTATAGACATCTTAGTAGGCCATTAGTTATAAGGAAAAGGCGTGTCCATACCTTATTGCATGATAAAAATAGTCTTGCGCTGGGTTTGATGTATTCACATTTGCTTTTAATAAGCCCAGATTATACTGATTAGGAAAAGCAGATTAAAAAAAATTGTACAAAACATTCTACAATTGGCTGCTACTATGTTATCTACTATATACAAGTTTGTCAGGACATGTATTTTATACGTAGTAGAATTATAATTTCATCCATACACATATAATTTCCCCCCGATCGGCAACTCATCAATTCGCGTGGTTTTCGGTGATTAGTAGCTAGATTAACATCTGTCACTAATAAACTGTAGTCATGTTATAAAACGACAATAAATTAAAATGAAATTTCCTGAGTGTAATTTTTCGCCATATTGCCATATTATAAAGAAACGTCTTACATAAATTAACGACCATTTAAAACGAAAAAGTAGTCAAAGTCGTATCAAACGCGCAAATTAAACATTTCAATACTTCAATCAAAATTCAAATGAACAAAATTTTAAATAAATTAAAAAATACGTGGTGGCGACGGGTTAGAATACGTGTGTTGCTACCCTATTTCTCTACCCGTGGGTGTAGTAAGCAGCGACAAATTGCATTACATCTTCAGCAATAAAAGAATGGGAGTTGAGCATTACACGATTGGGCCTAGCTCGCACTGGTTTTATACGGTAACCTTGGGCCTGGGGCCTGTATTCCATATCCCAGCTATCCCCTTCCTCTCCCATACCTATTCTCTATAATGTTGTAAATGTTTAAGTGCTGCGGTCAGTCACGCATATTCTTTAGCATACATACAAATCATGAATTGTTAGTCCAATAACAAATTCATATTCTTTAAAATCGTTGTCCTATAAAATCGAGTTATAGTAGAATTTATACACAACTGCTCATCGCTGTCGATATGAAATCGCCTGAAAAAGACAAAAGGCTGCTCTCTTCGGATATTCATTGTATTCTTTTTATAGTCCTAGCTTTGACAGGAAAATAAAAATCAAGTTGAGTCGAGTGCTATTGACGTTTACCTCACTTTTAACTTTTATGCAATATTTGTATTGCTGTGGAAAATATTATTTGTTTATTTTAATCCATCAATTCCGATTTTTTAGTTTTCGCTTTGAACTGATTTGCGAATTTTATTTTTTTAAATAAAACGTAATTAGAAAACAGGCTTCGAATAATAAATACTTACAATATATGCAATTATAGCCTTAATAAACATACAATAAATTAATACTTTGTAGTGCACATTACTTAATTACTAATGCCCATATTCTATCGTAAACATTTGTATATAAGGGGTATATTACTTGTAAGTATGTGGGTATGTGTAACAGTTCAGTGTATCCAAGTTAACGAAGATAAAGGCGGACATTTATTCGCATAGTGCATACAAGGTAAATGTATTATTCTCCATTCATTCTTATTACTATCATATTGCATTCGGTAGTAGCTATTATATCATTTGTCCTTGGCTACATTATTTAGGGCTGCATTATAAATGACAGAGGTCTTATATGGTTCTTAAAGGTTTTTGTAGTAATGTTATATGAACATGATTTTTTTTTCATTTAAAGGAGAAATGTGATACAGCTAGGCGTCCACATATTCGCATCGTAAGTGTAGTCATGACATTTAATAAATACTAGCCGCGCCCCGCGGTTTCACCCGCGTAACGTCTGATCCCGTGGCAACTCCGGGATTAAAAGTAGCCTATATGTTATTCTGAACCCTTACCTGTATGTATACCAAGTTTCATCATAATCGGTGCAGTAGTTTTTGCGTGAAAGAGTAACAAACATCCATACATCCATACTTACAAACTTTCGCCTTTATAATAGTAGTAGGATTAGCGCACGGGTCGAGGGTGGGGGGGGAGGTATAGTGTCACTTCTGACACTTCATCCCTGTCATTTGTGGCGCACGGACGCACGCGTTGAGCTGTGTGCCTACTTACTGATAATTAATCTTGTATTTAATGCTCACCTATAACCTTAGAACATACCAGTAATCATCAGATTCTTTTAGTTGCATGTAATATATATATTGTATTTGCATGTATTTCAAATTATTATTATAACACTTTTATGTACACTATTTCCACTTTTATTAAATTGATATACAATACAACTAGATTCGATAACTCATCATCAGGTATCGGATTTAAATAGTAATTTGAATTTCATTATTCATGATATATATTGAAACGTTTAAGGTTTAATACATTTAAACTTTGTGAATATTCTGCACAGAAAAGATGCTCTCATAATCCTAACAAAAAGATTCCAGGAAATATCACCGTCCTTTATAAAATGTTGAAGCTATAATTTGATATACCGCTATGCAGTTATGCGCCAAAGTTTACCGGCGTCTGGAAACCAAGTTATAAGCTGTAAGCCTACGGAACTAAGTGACGTTGATAGTTTTAGTTACAACATGGAAATAACGTTATTACAGTGTATTTCGTGACAAAGGGAAATGTCGTTACATATTTTATAATAAAGATTTTTTTATTTATATATATACATACGTATGCACGCATGATTTTATTCCAAATTGACATAATAATATGTAACTTGTGTATTATGATCTTTAAGCTATATTACTGTTAATTTTTATTCAAATTCGTTCGGTAGTTTTTGTGAGAAAGAGTAACATAAATACATCCTCAGAAACCTTCTTTTTATTTTATTTTTTTTTGTCAATACTGAACAAATTTTATGTGAACTTTTAGTCCGGTCAAATTAGACATTCGGTGCTACATAAATTCGCAACAAGCTGAATTTTGGTACAAATGTTCAAAACACGATTATAAACAATAGCTGAAAGTTCCCCATCATTCCCGTGTGTGGAAAAAATTTTATTCAAGGTCAAATGTCAAAAAAATGAGTTTTTCGCGATTTTCAGCAAAACGGTAAGTTTTATCAGAAAAATACCTCAGACTAAAATTATAGATCATTTTAATTATCTATAAAAAATATATCAATCCTTTTTTTCTCACGAGACACCGTTTCGGACATATCGCAGTGTAAAAAGTTGTAACAGTTGCAATTGTCATAACATGCATGAGTACGTCACGTATATTCATCCCTAGAGTTGTAATATTATGTATGTGCTATTTTGAATTTTATAACAAAAATGTCAGAATATTGTTTTATTTGTTCTAAACTTTTAACTGAAAGTGATGTTGTTACTGTTGAACGTGGTATAAAGACATTGATTAATGCAAGTATCGAAAGAGAAGATGAATTTTCGGAATATCTCCAAAATCTGTTACAAATTTTTACACTGCAATATGTCCGAAACGGTGTCTCGTGAGAAAAAAAGTATTGATATATTTTTTATAGATAATTTAATGATCTACAATTTTAGTCTGAGGTATTTTTCTGATAAAACTTACCGTTTTGCTGAAAATCGCGAAAAACTCATTTTTTTGACATTTGACCTTGAATAACATTTTTTCCACACACGGGAATGATGGGGAACTTTCAGCTATTGTTTATAATCGTGTTTTGAACATTTGTACCAAAATTCAGCTTGTTGCGAATTTATGTCATTTCATCCTAATTTTTTGGTCTAATTTGACCGGACTATTTGTCAATACAAAAAAGTACCGACGTAATATAAAAAAATGCTAAGTTGTTCTTGTATTTTCACAGTTTTTTAAATTTACAAAATGCTACTTGACGCCATTTCAGCAAGCTTAGAATTATATTAAGATTAAAATTAAATTGTACTGCGGCTATCTAGAAACAAATCCAATTTGCATAGTGCAATCCAAACCGCAAACATTAAAGATAAACCTGGTTTGCTGTTTTCATTGTACTGTGTTATAATTGCGTCTATTAATTATAATATTCATGAAGCGAAATGGTATAGCAATGCTTGTTGGTTTCCAGTGTACCTACAGAGTATACAAGTACACAAATGTCACAGTAGGTACAGACTAAAGAATACATACAGTCGTTGTATGAATCTGTCACATAGACAGCGTCCCAAATGTCCTTCGATAAGTGTCGATATTTTCCAATCTTGCTAAGGGACACGTTTTTAAGGATGTCGACAATTTGTTTACGTAAAATTTAAAGAGTATTATTGATAAGAATTGTAATATTATTGCCTTTAAAATGTTTCCTTAAACATAAAAAGGTATTCTTATAATGCGGAAGATGATGAAGACATGATTTTTACTTTCCAATGTGTACAGAATTTGTGAAAATATCAAAAATCGTACAACCACTGTGATGTACATTTCCCATTTACGGAATGTCTTTACATATAAATATGCCTTGAAAACCTTCTCGTTATTGGGAGGTCAGTTGATATTAAGTCCCTCGCCGTTTTTGACTGCACGGCCTTATCACAACATGGCTATTTGTACGGTTTTTAACAATGCGTAGAATGTTGCGGAAAATATTGCGTAATTAATTATGACTATTTATATTTCCGCGATTTTGATGATCAAAACAATAATGGATATATTTTTAAATATAATATGCCATAATATTTTCTTATTTTTCCTAAATAGACTCAGAATTTTGGATCGAATGAATGCAAAATTTTCATATTTAATTTTCGTGTTCAGTACTTCGGTGCAAATGTGTTTATAGTTCGCACGCTTGTACCGAGTCTCGGTAAAGTTTTCAATGGAATTTTTAAGTTAACGTATGTGACGTGAAAGGTATAGTAGGAGAAATATTAATAGAATGATAACTGGAATTTAGTTGTTAACATAGTGCGCGGCTTCACCATTATTTTCATCCAATTCTGTTCAGTGGTTTAGGCCTTAAAAAGACAGATACTTACACAGATAAATAGAGTTTCTTTCGCATTTTAAATATAAATATCAATCATATTTTTTACACTTTGAAAACTGTATTTGACAAGTATTGAAAATGGTAGTGCCTTTCGCAGTGTTGGCACAAAGTTAAACTGATTACAGATTATAATTAAAATTGTTAATAGTCTAATTAAAAAGTCAAACGTTAATTTGATTACTTGATTAACTATTACTATTATAAAATATATCTATATCTAAATACCTATAAATTTTTTATTTACTATTATATACAATATCTATATATAAATACCTATTAACCTTTAATTTTACCATATTAAACTTTGTTAGGCAAGTGTTGAAATGGCTTCCACCGTTTCACGCGAAAAGCAATAATAGACTCAATTCCTTTCGTTAATTTTTAAAATTTTTAGTTTATTTTCATCTTTAATTATGTCATTTTAGTTTAAATTTAGGTCCGACTTTAAATGCTCCTAGTATTTTGTAATTTTATATTTTAACAAGTTTTGTATGCATAGTCATTAAGAGTAGCTTTGATTTGTGAACAACCGAATCGTTCTATTGGTCAGTCATCACAGTACATTACTGAAATATACAACCAAATTTTATATTACCCTATTAGTTTCTCAAATAACCTTATGACAACTTCATGTTTATATACGCTTCTTTTTACTTTATTCATAAAAGTTCCAACTTTAAAATTACTGCTTAGTAACAGAAGTGCCAACAAAGTTTCAGGAAAAGCGATAACAAACCCCTATTTATAGCCAAATAGATTCTATGGCTTATTCTATGAATTTGTGCTAACTTCCGCGGTCCAACTTTACCTGTATTCATGTCCATTTAACAACTTTCCCAACGACAATTTTGATGTCTATTATGCATATTATATTCAATTTGAAATAACCAAATAAACTTGTATAAGTAATTATATTTTTCCGATATGATTATGGCCTGTAAAGAACTGATATTTAACTTTTAATAGGACGAGAAATCCATCAAAGTTTTCCTGTTTATACGATTGACACATCATTTTAATATCGTTTGATGAGTTGACGTGATGTGCCGGTCGTAGTTTCACCGAATAACCGAATACCGAATACTATTCAGTTTAAACTTTACCGAACCGTATATTCAGTGTACCATATTTTCATTGTTTTGTCACATATAAAAGTTTAAAGTAAGTTTAGTTTAAGTAAATACGTTAATTGCTGAACATAAACTAGAACATAAAAAAATCTCATACAGGTTAGTAAACACAAATAAACTACACAAAAAAGTAAGCAATAAAAGTAATATATTATATGTAATATGCAATGTTATTGGATAACTTGTTAATTAGCACTAGTCATCAGATGCGATGTAAACGACCAACATTAACCAATTATTGGTGATATAATCTCATTTGTGATTGAGTGTCGCCCGCGGCTTTGCTCGTAATTAAATCATGATTGGGTGATATTTGTGTAAATTTGAACGCTGTAATACTAATTTAATTTAGAAATGGTGCTTTAGTAGGTTTACTTAATATTATGAAATAATAAAAAAGTAAAGACCAAAAACTTTTTCTGTAATCTCCGACTATTTTTTAAATTTCCATTATGCGTCTTCGTCATTATTTTAAGTACGTATAAGAAGAGAATTTTGGTGAATAAATTGTCAAATATAATGTCCAAATTCAATATTGATTAAATATATTGATATGTTTAAAATTTAAATCCCTGCAGCACATCCTAAATTCTAAAAACGTCCTTTCAAGAACGTCATAGGATAACATTTCATTTCATAGTTTGAATAAAACTTAAACATTATTAAAAAATCCTGCAACTTGTATTCATAGCGCAATGAAATGAGTTACTGAAATATGTAAGGTTAGTCTTATAAAAAATTATGAAATTTGTGTGAGATGTGGGAATTGTAAGCAAAGGCTTTAATAAATCTAAGCCATTGTTACATTAAATGTTACGTAACTACGTATTATCTAATTTAGTTAGGAGAAGACCTTTCCTTTAAATTATATTTATTAGCGCTATTAGTTTTTAGTTAATATTTTCTAATGTCTCACCATTAAAATGATTTATACTCAGATGTATAAATAGGCACCACAAAATAATATAGATCTTATTAACAACTGAAGATCAAATAAACGGGTTATTACTTATTATCAACCATAATATTATAATAAATATAATAATTAAAATAACCATAAATATTTTCGCTTCTAAGATCTCCTCTTGCCTTGTCGATTTGTGTGTTAGTCGATTCATATTTGCACTTCAGTATTCTAAATATAATTTTAAACAAAAAACTAGAGAATTATAGACCGTGATTTTATTAGAATTTTTGAAACTTCGAATTTTTTATTCAATTTCCCGAATCCTTATTCTCGTCCAATGAAAGCGTACTATGATTTAAAAATAATACGACAATTCGTTTGGCAAAATTCAAACCACGAAAGCACTCAATTCTCTTAATACCCTATCCGCGTTAATAAACATAAATGATAATTAATAAATTGATCACGACTCAAAGGGCACTTGACCCGTATTTAGGGTAAGGAAGGGCCCAAGGAAACTTCGTATTAAGGTACGTCCCTACAGGCTCATTAACACGTTCCATGCGGAACCAGGTCGAAAACTCCTGGTCCATATCTCGCTTGCGGTGCGGGTACGAAAAGTATAGACTTCTCTGTCGTCGTAAAATTTCATCACAGTGCGGGTACAGGTTGAATACACCTGGTAGTCTCGCTCACCTGGTACCGCACCACGCGCTAGCTTCGCACGGTTAGTGTTGTGATCGTAATCGATAGAGCGCACGCGTCGACAATGACTTCAAGACCAGCGAAACGGGGTCGTAAAAGAATAAACGCGGACCATATTGAAGATAGTGATGATAATATTGAAGACAATAATGATAATAATAAATCAAAGTATAAACCGCACACCACACTTAGTTTACAAAATATTACGTACAATAACAATCACGTAAGATCTTTCATAATAATTTTCTTTGCAGAACCCGCAATAAAATCAAATAAACACCATTTAGTAAAGGGCAAATCTTCAATAAAACTTAGGCCCATCGATATCTGTTTTTCCCATCCCTAAAATATGCATAAACATCCTCTTGTTCAGTGCGGCACAGGGTACATAAAATCCTGTATTTTATTTTAGCTATAGATTCTAAACCAAAGAAGCTGTCCACGTACGCCGTCAGGATCTCTTCAATCAATTCATTAATACCAATATCCAAAGCAAAAAAATATGTTTTTTCTTTTCATGAAGCCAAAAAAAGGATTCAAGTTTTTTTAACATTACAGGGTATAGTAAGCCTTGTACCGCCGCAATAGTAGTTTTAGGTCCAGGTGTAAAACTTCCGGTACCGCAGGAATAGAAAGAATAGAAAATTTTGTGCCGCTGTGAACGTGTTAAATACACCTTCAAGGTTTTTTTTTTATACTAATTAGGTGGACGTTTGGCCACAGTTACGCCTGATGGTAAGCGTTAACGTGGCCTACGATCCAGCACGTTCACCTAAGAGAACCGAACATTAAGTTTGTGTATTTATCAGCGCCAAATATATGTCATTATTAGTCTTTAATTTTTTAAACCTTTGTCCCAGGGGACACGTCAGTCTTTTTATTGTAAGTTTACGATGGTTTCATACAAAAGTAACGTTTGAAAGTGGAGTTAAACATGAGTGCGAGGCTCTCCTCTCGCTCACTCATCTTTGCCTAGTTTTAGTTATGCTATCAACGAATATTTTGCAAAATTCAACTTTATTAAGTTAAACTTTCATAAACGACAAACACTAATCAATAAACGTAAATTTTTACTTAACGTAAATACGATGGACATTCAGAACATGTTCCTAAGCACGTATAAAATAATGCAAAGGGTCAGCGAGGCTTTCTTTATTTAATATGATTTATTTATGAGTAGTAACATGAGTTATATTTAAAAACAATATGTGTATTTTAAAATTATCTCTGGTCTCTTATTCTAACATAGTGCACATAGTTTTCATTGTTTTTTTTATTATTATTATTTTAGTGTTTGTTCTTCGAATTATTGTTTTTTCTTTTCTTTCTTTCTTTCTTTTAATAATTCATGTCTCAGCTAGTCGATAACACTACACGGTGTGGCCGCAGCATTATGGCATGGATGGAATTCCACTAATACGCTTGGATATAATTGAACTTGGCGCGTCAATCATGCTATTTTGTCCCTTTGAAAATATGTTTTGCTTGATCGCTCAGAATAAAGTGGATTTTAGTTGTGTACTTGTTTTGTGTATTGAAGGATAAACTGATTTATTTATTACTAGCTGTTGCCGCTGCCGTATGATGATGTTCTTCGGGGATGTAGCATTCCAAATGTAAAATAATTTTTCAAATCGGTCCAATAGTTTCGGAGCCAAAAATGAATATCTTTATATTATTAGTATACAAATAGATAAACAAGTAATAAAAAAATTAAAACATTTATTGAGCTTCTGCTTGATTTCGTATAATTAAACACAATGTCAGATGTTCATAAATAAAGAAAATTCGGTAAAAATTAAAAACCATAATATTTAAACATGACATAGAAATATTTAAAATAACAAATGACAATGTCGCAGAATTTTATTTGCTAAGTAATATAATAATTAATCCTTGAATTGAAAAACGTTTCAATGTACATTATTTCTCAAATAATAGTACTTAAACAAATAAAAATATGAAAAGCTACGGCCCATATTGAATACCGTGGTTTTTACCGAGGTACTTACAACTTCATATGCATACACTGTAGAACTAAAGAGAAGTGTGCAACGGATGCTGTGGGGTTGGCGCGCCTCGGGACTGCCTCTCACACCGAAAAGAGTTTAGTTATTAAGGAATAATACAAGTTGCTAGGCATTCAACGCTGTTGACCTAAAGAGAAGTGTGCAACGGATGCTGTGGGGTTCGCGCGCCTCGAGAATGTCTGTCACATTGTTCATGAAAATTACGTATATTTTGCACATACACAAAACAAAATAAAGCAATGTACAACTTTCTACAAATACTAGAACATTTATATCATCGTTTCTCATTGTCTATGCTATTTCTCGTTGTAAAATCAATATTATTAAATTAATGTCAAATTCATGTTCCACTGTCACTTTTCCTTCCCGTATCTGCTTAAATCCTAATGGATGCATCGCATTAAGGCTTTGCATAGAAAAATCCCAATAACATTGTTTTTTTTGGCCCGACTCGGGGATTCGAACCCGAGACTCCTCGATCTGAAGTCAAAGATGCAACCACTAGTCCAATGAGGCAGCTGAATTTACTAAAATCGTGGAAATATGTAAAAAACTCTTTAATTCAATACTCAAATGTTTGATAACGGTGTAATTGAGGTCACAGAACGCGAGTAGAGTTGTTTAATTTAGCGGAAGGCCCGTGATAGACGACTCGCTCCTTTCTCGAGTCGCAGGTAAAGTATGTCAAATGCTTCTATTGAATACGTTATGCCGCACGCAAGTTATTTCATTATTTTTACATTATTTACATATGAACAATATACATTAATAGCTGATTCGCGTGGTTTCGCTCCCGTAGCATAACGTTATACCTATAAAATATAGCCTACTAACAAATTCAAATTCAAATTCAAAATCTTTATTTGCTCAAATACATGGTATGAAAGGTGTTACAAAAAATTGTTCAATATGTTTCGCTGTAACAGTCACAGCATGCAAAATAAATTTGTCCTAAATTACGTCACATATCATATAATCCAATTGTCAAAATACATTTACACCATAATAATCAATATATACCATAACCACCACTACCATAATAATAAAATGCTCGTGGATAATGTAGATTTCGAATGGTGAAAGAATTTCTACAATGGGTCCGGTAGTTTTTGAGCCTATTCATTACAACCAACAAACAAACAACCAACCAAGCAATCAATTTTCCTCTTTATAGTATTAGTGTAGATTCTTATATTAATAACTAGCTACTGCCCATGGCTTCGATTGCATTAAACTCGGAGACTAGAGATCAATTGAATAGAATCTAATCTAGCGTAGCCGCATATGAAATTCATAAAAATCCGTTCGGTAGTTCCGGAGTGATTAACAAACAGATATTGAAACGAAAGTAATATTTGTGGTTTTTCGAACGATGTATATTTACATTTATTTTCTAGTTTTAACATTTCATTGACCGAGAGTTTAAATAAATGAGAGTTTATATTAAATTTATCATATTTTTGTGAAACATTTCTATTTACATGGTTTACTGTTACTAGTCATCATTTATATAATTTAGTTTTTTAATTTATAAATATTTATCCTGATTACGTCTATAAAAAATATATTTTGTCCAATGATGTGGTATTAAGATACCTTATAAAATTAGGTGAGGAAATTGGCATTTCACTTTATATCTATCCTTTTCACAAATATTGTTTCAAGCGAATATTCTCGACCTCTTAAAGCGAACTTTATTTCACTTCCATCCCTTCAAGTGTAAAATGACCCAATTCGAATTCAATTCAAATGCATTAGGTCCATGTTTTGTTTCAATTATTGCAAGGAACTGGGGAACATGAATGAATTTCTACGTACTAACATTCTGGGACTTGTCCCTTTTAAATTATCAAAGTTTGAAATTCGAGGGACTGAAATAATAATGAAATATAAATACAACTTTATAGCCTGAATAAGCAGTAAAGTCAAATTGTATATATCTATGTACACTGGAATTTTGGTGGGTATAACATTATTTTGTTTTATTGCTTTTAAGGGATTTCCTTTAGATACGGCTATGTTTACTTGGCTCTAAGTCATAAGTGGATATGTATAATGTTTTATATCCTTAAGTTAATGTTTTTATTATTATTTCGTTTCTTAAACGAACTGTTGAATATTTTTTTCGGAAAAAGGGTAAGGAATCAAAATTCTAGAAGCAAAGTACCTAAGGAATAAAAACATTGCATATAAATTTAGGCAGCAAAACTTAACAAATCTGAAGGGAGAGGAAAGAGAGAAGCTGGACTTTTTTGTTACAGCAGGCAAGCGGAGGATGTGGTTCACCTGATGTTAAGTGACTGACCGCATCCCATGAACGCCTATAACGTCAAATTCGCAGATGCTTGAAGGTAGGAGAGGGGATTTGAGAGGATTATTGACGGGGAATTGAGGGAGGAGTAGACCAGGATTGGACTGGGAAAAATATTGCGATACTGCTTCACACCGATCTTCTGCTGGAAGGTGGTCTTCTGCTGCTGGATTACACAAGTAGAAATGGTCTAGCGACACATGGATTCTAACCCGTCGCTACATGTTTAATGAAACTGAAACTATAACGCCCACAAATAACAATACAAATTTAATTAATAAATGTAGACTCAGGATACAAAAAGTACGCAACCATAGACACTAATGAAAAAAAAATCATTTGCGATCAGACTGTTCTGATGTAGCCCAAGATATCGAATCAGAGAACCGTATCTATGTGTGTGTTATCGAGCGAACTTTATATGCAGTTTGACTCTTGTACTTATCCTGTTTGATAAAGTGCTTCAAGACTCACGTCAGCGGATATGCGCTAATTAATACGACGTCATTATCTGCGAGCAGCGTCGCGGAAGGGAGACTCTTGACCCGCTTCCAATTCATGCAATTATACAGCAATTGTTTTATTTCTACTTGGGTATTTTCAAGCGTGTGTATTCATGGGTTTGTATCTTTCAGCTAGAATAATTTTATATGATTTTCCTGTGGTTATACTCATTACTAGTTCGATTTTGAATTTCTGTAACAGCATTTACATTATTGATAACATTGTTAAATATTGTCTATTATACCGATTGATTTTTCCTAATTATAAAACATACAAAACAGAAAATTGTTGAATGATAAAGCACTACAACTTCATGTGTAACGTTACTATATCTGTCGGAAACATTTTGTGATTTCATGTTTTAACAAGTTTTGAATGTCATCTTTCTATTTAAATGTCACTTGTCAGTTGTCAGCTGTCATCAAAGTCCTATAAAAGAGTAAGCGCGTTCAGTATCTGGGCACATTGGTACCGATTGCGCCTGGTGCTCGAACGTCTTATTGACGTCACGACCCAACTACCCTCATTTTGCTAATAGTCTTTATGACTAACTGTGATTTGTTGTTAACTGACTAGTTCTATAATTGGCCAGTTGTGTAGAATCACAGTACATTTCTATCACATTCGACATAATTATACAAAGCCCCTCTATTAGTTTCTTACATATCTATAATTTTTGGCCCACAATACGATTCAGATTACACAATTTGTTTTATAGGCATAAAAATAATGCGTGTTGTCTATCTATGCCGTTCTTTCGGATTACCTATGTTAATCCTAATAGAAACTATGAACTGACAAACTTCATTAATATTAATATATTAATGAAGTTTGTCAATATTAATATATTAATGAAGTTTGCCAGTTCAAGGTTTTACCGTAATGGGTATGTGTATGCAAAAGGCATAGTATTCAACAAAGTCGCTTCTGACTGTCTGACCTTATTTATGATTAAATCTTTAAGACTACCCAATGGATTTTGATGCGGTTTTTATAATAGATAGAGCGATTGAAGAGTTAGGCATATTGCTATATAACATGGATGCGAAGCCGGGGCGGTTCGCTAGTAGACGATAATATGATACTCGATAAATTTACATTACTTCTCGGTGAGTCGATGTGATAAATATATTTGCGAAAAGCTCTTAACATCCCTTACCAATACATAATATGATACAATAAATTATGTATGTTTACCATCTGTACAACGTAAACAAGTTGCATGTTAACAAACCCTTGATCAGACAGTTTCGCAGTAAAACAAATTAACAACTTAATTAGAACAGGTGCGATGTAATAGAAATCAATAAAATGTATTCAATGCTTTCCTTAGTAAATGGGTCAGAAAGATTTAAGAAACTAAAGAATAGAAGGTAAATAAATAATAAATATTCTCGGACATTTAACACAACGCTACCTAGTCCCAAACTAAGCAAAGCTTGTACTATAGAAACTAGATAACTGATAGACATACTTAAACATACTTTTTTCATACATACATATGTTATAGATAAATTAACACCCAGACAGCAGAAAATTACAATGTTCATCCTATAATAATTTTCTACTCGTGGGGATAGAACCCACACTCCCGGTGCAATAGACCATTGCCACATCCACTGCGCCAATGGGGTTGTCAATGTAATGGTGTTACTGCAATATGGTAATGGTAATTGTTAGAGAAAACTCGTGTTTTGTAACCTGTGAAGCGTGAAATGAGAACTAAAATGTAAAATATTAATAAATGAGCTCAATATTACCATATACCTTTTGTATTCTCGTAAAACTAATAGCAGGAAAATCATAGATCAAATGCTGGAGTATTGAAAGCGAATATAAACTTTGAATTTCATGCACCAGAAGGAAGTTTTGAAGAGGTTTCTGGTAAGTAATCAATTTCCGGAATCATAATATACTTCGTAGATACTGAAGGGTAACTATGAAAATGCTGCATAATATTTTAATATCTATTTTATTATTTGCATCGTTTATTGCCTTTAACAACATAATAATAAATTTACATCAAAATGCTATGAAGAGGGCGGTCTAATTGCCTAGAGCAATTTCTTATAGTCAACCTTTAGGGACCAGGATGGAGAAACAAGATTGAGATGCAGGCACCAAAACCAACAACAAAGATGTAAAAAAATAAAAATAATTTATCATATTATACTAATTTATATTTATATCAAATTATATAGTTAACTTAATATATCTTATGTTTTATTGCTAGTGTAAAGGGAATCGAGGGAATAACAAAACGCTCACTGAAAATTGGTATATAAATCATTAAATTGGATTAGATACTTTAGTATTTAGAAAATCATGATTGTACAAAAACATTTTATATTTTTATTCTTATACTAGCTTTCCTTAGTCTTTTATCTATTAAACAATAAAAAGAATCCTTTCACTTAATCCAGCTAAAAGCCTATCTTCATACGAAATTTTATCAAAGTGGTGTGATCGATACACAAACGTCCAAACACCCGTAGACTCGAACACACAAACATATTACAATACTAGCTTTCTGCCCGCGGCTTCACCCGCGTGGACTACAAAATTCTTATTTCTTTCGGATTTTCAAAGTAGAGGCGGTATGAAAATTTTTAAGATTTAAAAACGTACGTCTTTAAATATATCTCGTCAACGGTTTAAGTTCGAAGTATATTCTAAATTAAATATAAAAAAGTGTCACTGTTCATATTTATATATTTCTAATAATTCTATTTTATTTTTTTTAATATTGATATTTTGGAAATCTGTCATATACTCTCGGAATTTAGGCATTTTATGCATATTTGTTTATAGACGCAAATAATATCTTCCGCCATGATGGTAATCTACTTTGCAGATCAAGAGAAGACTACATTTATCATTAAAAGTGCTGTGCAAATAACACTTGAAAAGATTCAATTTAATGTTCCTACGCGCATTGATGATGTATTTTGATGGATCACTTTGAACCCTCATATCTTTTTTATTTGTAAACTGAATGAAACAAACACTAAAACCTCCGGGGGACTTCCCGTAATACATAATCGAAAACCGCATTTAAATCGGTTAAGCCGTTTCGGAGTTCACTGCGTACAAACGCCCGACAAACAGACAAACAGACAAACAGATAAACAGACAAACAGACAAACAGACAAAAATTCTAAAAATTATTACGAAACACGAAACACTAATTTTTTCTTGAAAATATTAAATGTACAGACACGGCTAGGCTACGATTTTATTACATGTATAGATTAGTAGGGGTACACAGGTACTAGAGTGCACCTGTGTTCGCGCGTACACTAGTGCACTATAATATCTCCTGCGCAGCTAGCTAGTCTCTATAGAGATCGGCCTCCATGGCCGAAATCGATCAGGGGAGTTATTATTAGTAGGGGTAGGATAATTTTTCCAAAAAGGTAACACGATACCGATTCTCACAATCTGCAATATATACATCGTAAAATTGAAGTACTTGAAAAGTTAAATATATTGGCCATATAAAAACAGAACAAAGAGCAAACTTATCTGACATCTGGATCTTTTTTGGAGCGGAGCCAACGAATTGATCGGGGAAATGCTTTACAATAATAAAAGTTTGAGCGCCGAACTTTTTTATGTTTCAACTACTTTTAAATTCAACGTAACTTCGCAATCAAGGGCAGATGTTTAACAATTGTATATTGCTGCTTATGTTTTCGCTCGTGTGAAATTTTCCCATTGATAAAAATTATTCTATCACCTAATCCATGTAATATCTTACGGTCCTACCTGTATGCGAAATTTAATCGAAATCCATAAGCAGTTGGGACATGATAGATAGACATTTTGAATATGTATTGCTTATCCTATTTATGTATAAAACAATAAAATAACAACAAGATAAAATGTACTTTACCAAATTCGGTCAGAACAGTTTTTGAGTAACAAATATCTAAATGTTCAAATAGAAAGAAAGCAGACTAATATTATATCAATTACTACAAGTATCCAATCATTTATTTTGAGCAAAATAACAACAGGATAGTTTAGACTCCCAAAATTATATGTCGGTCACTAATTCTCGCTCGGTTTAAAATATCATAAATCCTCTTTATTTTTAATGCAAGCGCGGTTAGGTAGCGTAAGCAATAAATTGTCGTTATGTGTCTTGTAAAATATTAGCCTACATACAGGGTGTCCCAAAATTCAACGATAATACGGCACCAGGTGGTAGGCCTACTCATAACTACTTGAGGAAAAATAAAATAAAAATTCAATGTAACTTATTTTTTAAATTATAAAAAAAAATTGATTTGCTTCAAAAACTTTCACCTACTAAGACATTTTTTGTTACCATGTCCACAATTTTACTAATATTTCTAACTTTTCTTTTGTATTGGAAACTTAAGTAGCACTGCTATCCACCACAATCATTTAAATACCCAGAATGCATGTAGTTTTTACATAAAAAGCAATTGAAATTGTATTTTTCTCTAAAATTTCGAAAGATTTTTACTTTCAGTCAACTTTGATTCATTGTGGTGTAAAAAAAATGTATAATCACCCCTATGGCAAGTCTTATCAAAAGTTGGCGCATCTATTCAAGATTATAAAATGGTAAAATAACATTGGAAATCAGCCAGGACAACCATTCTAACTATTTTTAACGAGAAGAATCAATCTTCATAAATTGTTAACATTAATACTTTTAACTGAGAAATTCCTAAATTACAAAAGATTAATTACTGTTTTCAAATCAGTACGCTATAATCCTTTATTTATCGTGCAAAGTTTCGTATTTTTGGCTTTGATTTTTGAACTGGATTAAGCGATCTGCATACTGAACTGTACTTGGTATTATCTTGAACTCTGCTTGTGTGAACTGGACTTTTTGGATATTTTGAACCGTTTAGCATGCCGGTACATCGTTGTAATACGCTATTATGCATCTCATTTATGGAGCAACTCTATGCAATGATTACGCTGCCAGCAATTTGTATCAAGAAAGGTACCCAAACGCTGAAAGATACCCTTATAATCGAGTATTTATTAATGTGCATCGAGCGTTTTCAGAGGGCGGTCTACCATCTGAAATCAAATCAATGATAAAAGATATGCACGACAAATAAAACGATCTTTTTTAAGCCGATTTCGTGCTTGTAGTAATGCCGGTGGCAAGCAATTTTACATTTACTTTAATGTTAATAATGCAACAAAATAAATGTAAAATTGTTTGGTTTAATTCCTTTGGTTTAATTACTGTTTTGGCCTCATAGAAAAAGTTGATTAGTAAAAGTCGTTTTCAACTTTTTGCTCTTGCTTTACTCTTGCATAGACCTGTACGATTTTTATTGCTAGTTTATAAAAGTATTTTACCATTTTATAATCTTGAATAGATGCGCCAACTTTTGATAAGACTTGCCATAGTGGTGACTATACATTTTTTTTACACCACAATGAATCAAAGTTGACTGAAAGTAAAAATCTTTCGAAATTTTAGAGAAAAATACAATTTCAATTGCTTTTTATGTAAAAACTACATGCATTCTGGGTATTTAAATGATTGTGGTGGATAGCAGTGCTACTTAAGTTTCCAATACAAAAGAAAAGTTAGAAATATTAGTAAAATTGTGGACATGGTAACAAAAAATGTCTTAGTAGGTGAAAATTTTTGAAGCAAATCAATTTTTTTTATAATTTAAAAAAATAAGTTAGATTGAATTTTTATTTTATTTTTCCTCAAGTAGTTATGAGTAGGCCCACCACCTGGTGCCGTATTATCGTTGAATTTTGGGACACCCTGTATATCCCTGTGCTACACCGCGGCTTTATAGCATTAACACGTAAATTTGGTGTTTGAGATTTATTACTAGCTAGCTTCTGCCTGCTACTCTTACGTGAATGGTGGTACCAACTCAGCATATGTAATTGTGGAAAACTTTAAATCCGTTCAGTTGAGTTATAGTGTCAGATTTATATCTCCCATTTTTTCTCTCAAATAAATCTATGTGCTTCGTGAACTTCCAGGTTCAGGAATTAATGAATTAATGAACACTTTATTGTATGTAAATTATTGTACTTAAGATAAAACAAACTAAGATATAATAATTATAACAAACACATTGCACATTGCATTATAGAATTATTTATCTATCTTATATTCAATGAATGAATCAATAGTAATATCCTTTTACATTATTATTTTACGAGTGAGCACGCTCACTGTAAAGTGTTCGAAACATCGCATTAAACAACGTTGCCTCAGTAACGCATTTGAAATCCGTTAAAAGGCATTTTAATTCAATATCTCAAATATTCACGTTAAAATTATCAAGAAAATATGTCATGTAATAAAATATTCTAAAATTGGGCAAAGAAATAACATGGGTTCAAAAACATACTTTATTCAAGATTATAGACATAGATAAAAGTAATTACGAATAGATACATAGAAGACTGAGAGTATAATACAATCGCAAAACCCTTATACGATAATGCGGTTCCCTTGTGAACCTCCAACAATATCGATGAATTATACAATAATTACATTTCCATGCGTTATAAAATAACCAGTTCAAACAGCAAGGCGATCAAATTCAAGTCATTTAGTTAAAGTCAAAAGTCATATAAAGATAGTAGAGTATAAACGGATATAGAGTGCCCAAACACAAGTTTGCAGCATAGGTGCGATTATGAACGGGCGAACAATCGTAATTTTTTGGTAACAGAATAATGGTAAAATAACTGCGGAGGAAGGATTATTTAACTAAGTAGAATGTACAAAGAAAATATTAATGGCAAATACAAACGTTATTTAGTTAATGAAATATTGATGGAAATTTAACTATATAAGTAAATACATAGTAGCTTCTTCCGAACTGGCATGCATTGTGCACTCTATAGCTATTTATACATCATAGAAACTCCTTTGAGTATCAGTTCATATGTTCCAAATATTCTTCAGAAGCGTTCGTGGTCGCTCCTTTCAATAAGTAACGAAGTAGGCAATTTGTGTACTACGTAGGATTAAGTATTCATTGAGAGCATTCACTTTCGGTTTATTGCGATGAATGGATACTTTACTCGTCAAATATTATCACAATTCATAACTTTGTTAAACAATCATAAGTCTTTATAATAATAATAACTCTTTAAAAGACTTGCTATAAGTTTAGTGTCTCTAAAAGGTACAAGTACCAGAAAATTTTACGACTACTGAGTTTTATCACTTTCGGCACGTTAACTGCATGATTATCATTAGACATTGTTCAGTTATAGACAAATTCATCCACGAGCGCGCCCCAATATTCATTTCAATCATTGACAGTATATGTACACAAGCTTTGCGTTGTGTGAAGTTCTATAGGTACACACTCTTTACCCATGTGTGCACACACTAAAATAAATAAACTAATCAGTACAAAGTATTACGATCAAAGTAAAATATTTAAAATTCAAAAATTGGTGGGGTGCGTCGTCGTGGATGGCACTATCTATATTACGCTCATTTGAAACTTTATTTCTCAATGTTTCTATTTTATATTCGCATATACTTTAAAGTAAATTACTATAAATCGAATGAAAATTCAACTTCAATATTCAATGTTTAGCAACCTTGTACACATGATATGACCAAAGAGGTTAATAGAGATAATTCACGCAAAAACAATTTTGGTCCCTTCCAAACACTATTCTGGATTCCAAAAGTTGATATTTACTCGAAATCACTTCCATTTACAAGAGAAAATAAAAAGGTTATAAAGCGTGATACAGTCATAACCACGATATATACATTTTACATTCGAAGCTCATCAACAATAATAAACATTTCACAAACAAAGCAACAGTACACATAATGATTGGAGGTAACTCACGTCCTCACATTCTTACATCGTAACACCTTAATTGTACTGTAACAACATTTAATTCCATCGACATTCATGTTCAATTAAATGTTTTGCAATTCGCGTAAATGCTTCGAAGAAAACTCGGAGAATTATGTAAATTTGTTCGATTAATTTTATCGAATTCCTTCTATTACTACAAATGGGGTCACGAAAAGTTGTCTTACAAGACATTTTTGTTCTGCGGTAGCACCTTTCATTAATGCCCAGTTCCTATAAAAATAAAACGTTTAATAAACGTGACGTTGACATAACTACCAAAACTTGGTTCTGATTGTTCGGTTAATGAAAACATTGTATGTTATACTATGACGTTCCGTCGTTTATAGGAACCGGGCATAAGTCATTACGCAATACGTTTTAGGTTTTATTGTATGACACAAGATCTCTTATCATTTTGTGCGCTGGATCTTACAAGTCTGTTCAGGTTCAGTTTGGGACTACCACCGACGCTGTCGCTTTCGCCTTTGGCACAAGTTTTGGTTCTCATAATCATTAAATCAGTGCGAATACTTGGTCGTCTAACGTTAGGAGCTACCACGCCACAAGCGTCTGATAATCTTCTTTTGATAGATAGCGTACATTTCTTACTTCTACTGCCTTGGCTACTAGTGGGGGGTAAAGTGCAGGGGCTGCCGAAAGCGGCGTTGACTCTTTTGTGATGGTTAGGCGCCATCTCTAGGGGTAAATTAGCAACTACGAACAGTTCATAGAATAGGTCGTCTACGTGGAAGTTTTTCTTTGCTGACGTCTCCATGAAGACGCAGGCTGAGTCCTGAGTCGCACAGTAAGCGGTCGCTTCCTCTGGTTGCACAGACCTGTAAAACAACTTACTTTACAATTATTGTTTTGTAATGTTGAAACTATCGATGTATAGATAAATTCATACACGAAGACGCGCCCCACTATTCTTCATAATCGTTCACAGTATATGTATACAAGCTTCCGCTTGTGTGAAGTTTTAAAGGTACACACTCTTTACCCATGTGTGCACAGGCACACAAAATAAATGGACTAATCAGGACAAAGTATTGCGATCATCTTCCAAATTTCAAAACAAAAAGTAGTGGGACGCGGCGTCGTGTATAGCTCTATCTATTTTGTCCCTTAAACATACTTAACATCATTTGAATAAATTGCGTTAGCAAATCGAATTTTTAATAATAAAATTTAAACAAAATGCATGTCTTTTAACAAGGAAGTCACAATTTCATTAAAAGTACGCTCATAAAATACAACCTAAAGCAATATCGTAAAACAGGAGAGCAAACTTGATTTAAGATTTCCTCAAAATAAGGCGCGTTTGTCTGCGGGAAAGTCTCGAATTGCATTTGAAATTCAAAATAAAATATCCGAGTTACTGGATTGGGCTTTTTCGTTGTTTAAAATCGACGGCGGGCTATGAAAACATTGCATGTGCATAAATCCCACTTTAATAGGGATGTAAAAAAATGAATATGGAAGTTTGTTATTGAGCCTCAATCTTTGGACTTTTTAATTGCTTAAAAAATATTTTTTTGCTACAGCATATAGTTTTATTAACTTTAGAGTTTTTCAGTAGACTTTTGCGGTACGCAAATTAAGATGTCCAATAAAATAGAATTGCAAATTACACTGTTCTACAATTCGATACGACTGTTTTGCGGTTCATTTACTTTCACAGAGAGGTTTACTTTTTTCGATTCGAGTATTTTACATGTATTATAATATTTCCTATCGTTTTTCACAAAATTTGCGACTTACGAGGTTTTCAAAGCCTGTCGGCAAAACGATTTTTTAACTTGTCTACAATTCTGTGTATGACGTCCCAGTTCTTTGTTTTGATGAATAAAAATGTGAAACGTTGTTTACAATCACCAGTACAAATGTAAAAACGGTCAGACGCGTTGAACTGTAATTTTAGGATTTTATTACTTATGTATTAAATACAAATTATGCCCCATAATTTCACCTGCGTATATTTTTGCTCGGCATAAAATCTATTGTATGTTCTTTCTCGAGTTCCAATTTATCCTTGTACAGACTTACTAATGTAATACCATGTCGGTTTAGTGGTTTGGATCTAAAAAAGAGACAGACGGAGAGACAGATAGAGTTATTTTCGCATTTATAATGTAAGAAAGGAATATGGAAGTTAGGATTTTTTAATATCATGTATCCTACTTGCTATATTTTTACAAGTGAATCAAATGACCTATTGTAACAGAACCTGATCCAATTTGCATATGCCAGTTGTTACAAATAAAAATGTACTGCAACATCCTGCTAATTTTGGAAATGTTAAATTTTGTGAGGATGTATGTTTGCTTTCTTTTCTGCAAAAACTACAAAACCGATTATGAAATTTGATATACACGTAGGTAAGTGTTCAGAACAACATATAGCCTACTTTTAATCACGGAGTTACCACGGGATCACAAGTTACGCGGGTGAAACCTTGTTTGATTTGCCTTAGTCACTAATAAAAGTATTACATTTCATTACGACACTCACGAGATCTATCTGAATCAATAGGGCAAAATCGTATCGTAATCGTATCGAAGGGAGATAGCTTAGGAGCAGAAGAATGACATAAGATAATCCGACATGGAGAATCATATAATTTAATCCCGGCAATCCCACGGGAATGGGCTATGTGGGTGAAACCACGGAACACAGCTAGTTTATAATATTAGTAGGATTCAATGAAATAGTGTCCATATTGATTAGTAATCATTCACTCGATACTGGTACCAGATGAAAGATAATCCTTGTATTATCCTGAGACATGTCATCTATCATTTGTCCCGGATCATTAATTTGATTTGATCGGATTTTCAATGATGTGATGAACATTGTAAATTTCTACTGTCTGGGTGTCGATTTATCTATAGTAAGTATGTATTTACAAAAAAAAGTATGTTTAAGTATGTCTATCAGCTATCTAGTTTCCATAGTACAAGCTTTGCTTAGTTTGGGACTAGATAGCGTTGTGTTAAATGTCCAGGAATATGTATTATTATTATTATTAAAATGTATGTATTGCCTTTCAACAACCTTATTGCTTTGTTATAGGATTGTTTAAACTTGGTAGGTACGTTGTGAAGGGGTAGTGTCTGAGACCAATTATGTTGATCATGCTAATGATATGTTGTTATATGGTGCTAATTTTAACCTATTGGTTGCATTTTTTTTGTAACAGCGGACTAGCGGAGCATTCGTTTCACCTGAGTTAAATCACTGAACAGCCCATTAACATCTATAACAGCAAGGAACATCAAAGTTTCGCAGATGCCTTGCCGGTTTGAAGGAAGGGGTGCGGATAGGGAAAGAATTAATGATGGGATATTGGGAGAGGAGTATAACAGGATGGGAGAGGAATGGGATGAAAAAACAGGCCTCCGGGCACCCGTTCACCGTACGAAACACAATGCAATACTGCTTCTCGCCGTTCTTCTGCTGAGGGTAGGTAATTTCACAGGTCCGAGCTTGGCCCAATAGTGCAATGCTCGGCTCCCACTCTTTAATATCTGGTCGCCATTCAATATTTAATCTGACTATAATATAAATCGAAACTGTACTGGCGTACACATATTCTGCATTCGAAATAATCCCGGTTTAAACCATTAAGTTATGCATAAGTAATGTCCGACTGAATTCAAACAATGATGCATTAACATTTCAGCTTAATACCGAATACGTAGGATTACGATATGGGAACAATACATCTCAAACTAATATAACAACAATGCAATATTGCTTAGACTGCGAAACCTTAATCCTTCTATAGAAACGTTATTGCGTTAAATGTAAGTTCATACATGCATTTATTCGATCAGACTTTCCTTATGAACAACTACGCAGCCTTGAATACGTTTTCTACGTAAATAAGGCATATTTAATTTTTAAAAACGTATATGTCATTCTTCAAAATACGGTTGTGTCATTACGGAAAACTCGTTAAAATTGAAGTTGTCTATAACTTGAGTTTTATACTGCTAGAAAACTTGACTTGATGATGATTTTTCGAAACCATATAAAGTAAAAGGTAAATTAAATAAGATTTATTAATAAATTATGTGGAAACAGTGTGAAAAAGAGTTTAGTTCTACATTTTTCAAAATGCATTTCCATCAAGAAGTGAAAATACATTGTTGTTTAACCCGTTTTAAAAATAAGAAACATAATATTTTTGTTTTTGTTGACAAAAAATTATACTTTTTGTCAGATAAAGCCTTGTACATATAGACATTCAACTCCTTTGAAAGTACCTACAGAACAGCAAATAAATAAGATCTTGGAAAATATATCCAATATATTCGCAGCATAGTTCTACTTACTTCAAATCCTTGTCGCATTTATTGCCAGCTATCGCCATGGGCACCCTGGGGGCCTGCCGCCTCCCCCGGCTGCTCCCGCTGCTGGCACTGGCTTTAGTCTCCAAGATCTGCTCCCGGAGTCTGATCACCTCCTCGAACGACTCCCGGCAGTCCATCGCAAATACCAAAACGAATAGATCGCCTGCAACATATGATACCCTAGTGGTATGATACCAATGTTTAAATAACTATAAGCTTAATGTAGTTGAATTTATTTATTTAAAATAAAGTAAATATGTAGTGGTGATATAATTTATGAAATAACTGACATAAAATAATAGACCGAACGAGGTGAGCTCTCAGAGTCGAGATGGCCGGGCGATTGTAGTTGTAGTTGTAATTACAAGGATTGTAGGTATAAAAATCTTTGTCTGAATATAACTTAAAATATTTTTATCAGATTTTGAACAAATTTTGTACGTAAATAGTATAGTTAGAGAAAAATTTTGAGTACAAAAGTAAGCGAAATCGGTGGGGGAAAACAAAGGTATGGGGTAGGGTGAAATAGGCGATTTTCAAATGAATACAGCCGAGTAGTGTCAAATGAAAGGTATTTATAATTTATTCATTACAAAACGAGGTCTAGCTCGGAGTGTGCCACTAGTTTAGTGATGGTTTCAGCTAGATTTTAAAAACAAGAATCAATGGTTTTACTAATTTTATTTAACGATTTCATAATAAAGAGTGAGTATCTTGTGGTAATCTATTTTATGAAGAAGTCAATTATAATCCACATAAAATAACTTAATTGTAATATCACAACTCAAAGACAACTAAGTATGTAGTATAGTTAGGGTGGCCAGATACAGTCTGATCATTCCTTGAACATTTTTTGTCAACAGAGTATTGGTCTGCGGTCCTGCGGTCACTTTGTGAAAAAATTAGTATTATTTCTTTATTCTAGGATAGCAAAGTAATATTACTGGACACGGGACAACACGCAAAATTCCAGATCAATCATCTTGTAACCCCTAGTATAGTAAGTTCATAGGTTAATTTATGAGAAAAAAACAATGTTCCCAGACATCTGTTGCGCTACCGTTTTTCGTAAACAATAGAAGGTTGAATAGCCTAGAATGTAAGTCAACGATTCTTTTCACGAGGCATAAAGGCATTGAGATAGAAAAACTATAGTAGATAAAGAATGTGACTCATTAATTTAATTCGGCTGTCCAATATAGTCTTATAAAAGAAAGTCGTTGAACCATATTCTTATGTTTATAGTACACTAGCTGTGCCCCGATGTTTCCATGATGTAAAGTATCCTATGTTCTTACTCGGGCTTGAAACTATATTGGTACGAAATTTCATCCAAATCTGTCCAGTGGTTTAGACGTGAAGAAGAGTAGGTCCGTAGTCTAGCGTCTAGACTAGAGTCACTCTAGCCTGAAATCGCTGCCTAGCGATAAGGCCTTGTACAGGTTTGCTTAAA
The DNA here is from genome assembly GCA_001586405.1 of Phoebis sennae. NCBI lineage: Eukaryota > Metazoa > Arthropoda > Insecta > Lepidoptera > Pieridae > Phoebis > Phoebis sennae. The sequence goes on along the minus strand of LQNK01000538.1, from coordinate 605,624 downwards.
ATATTTTTGTATGTTACGTCTTTCTCATATTTTTGTGTCCATTATAGAATTATCATTCATTATTTACGCTTACTACCACTTCCATTAAATAACTTTAATATATAACTATAATAGTGAAAAAAATTGTTTCCGGCATTCTAAAATACTACTTTACGCTGACGATATGAAAATAATGAAAACAATCTCATGTATCAATGATGCTTTTTTACTCCAGGACGATCTCATCAATTTTCAAAATTATTGCAGTTACAATAAATTAGATCTAAATGTATCCAAATGCTGTGTTTGTTCGTTCACTCGTAAACCGAATCCTATTCATATTGATTACTCACTACTGAATACGCCTCTCTCTAGAGTTAGTGCTATCAAAGATCTAGGTGTGACGTTTGATTCGAAACTTATATTCGATACGCATATAGATAACATAATAAAAAAAGCTGTAAAAGCACTTGGTTTTATCTTAAGATTATCGTCGGACTTTCGAAACATCAAAACCATTAAGATATTGTACTGTTCCTATGTTCGTAGTCATTTGGAATATTGTTCTCAAGTCTGGAATCCGAATTACAACACATACATTACTCGTTTAGAGAATATTCAAAAAAAAAATCTCAGATATATACAGTTTCGATCAAAAGTATTTTTGCCTGATTATCTTAGTCGTTGCAAAAAGTTCCATATTCTTCCTTTGCATGAACGCAGAAAAATTGCCGATTTAGTACTATTATTTAGCATTATTAACGGACAGGCTGACATCCCAGAGTTGGTGAGCAAAATTGGATTGCGAGTGCCCTGTACAGCTTTACGTAATTTTGACTTATTATATACTCCAGTGGTAAGAAGTAGGTACAGACAGAACTCGTTCCTCATTAGATCGTGTAGTACTTATAATACTACATCCAGGAAGGCTGGTATTGACATTTTCCATACCTCATTGTCAAATCATAAGCAAAGAATTCTTCGCTTAAATAATTGGAGCCCTTCTGACTATTGTACTGCCTACCAAGCTTATTGCTGATAGTTTTTTTTATATGTGAAGACTTTTAATTGGCTTTGTTTGTACCTAAGGATTTAAATTGTAGATATTTGTAGCCGTAAGTTTTCTGTAAAATAATAAAATAAAATAAAATAAAACTGCACTTAATTTAAATACAATAAAAACGTAGAATATGTTCCGAAAGCAAGTTCTTAAAGATTCAAGAAGCACCGCAACATTTCGGTTTCTCTTGAAGCCAACTGTTGCTCTATGCAGAAAATTCTTTATAACTTCATCTTATAGAACTTTATTAATTGCATTCTTATAGATAGATTTATAGATAGATAGATAGATAAGAAATTTATTCAGGATAAAGGTACACAACACACAATACATAAGAAAGATAGACAGAAGGATAAACAGAAAAAATAAAAAATAAGAAACGCAGCATGGGACGTAAAATGCCTGTTTATACAGGTTAGGTGAGGTAGTTGTATGGTGTACTACATTCCTGAAATAGGTCCTGACTCAGATGTATACCACAGTCGCGAGAAAGTGGCACTGATCTTCCGTCAGTTTTTCACTATATGCAAATATCCATGATAACGAGAGTCTACATCCTTCACATACTTTATACTTTGTATTGATACTTCTTGATGGAATTGCATATTACTTTTATTTAAAGTCTAACACATTCGTATACTTTTTAATTTTAACTACCTGACGATGATGTACGAAACCGGTCATGTTTGATTAAATAATTATTGTAAAAGTGTCAAACAAACATCCTTAATAGATAATAATATTTATTCTACGAAATAATTCGTAATAATACAAAAATATAATATTCAAAAGGGTGGAAGCTAATTCAAACATTACAAAATTATTTGCACATTACAAATGGTTCTAAGAAGCTTTAAAATAGTCTACAACTCCAACTTAGCACATTTAACCTCAAACGTTCCTCCATCTTTGGTTTCCACGAATTTCCACAAATTTCCACGAATTCCACTTTCCACACCATTTCAACTAGCGTCAGATCTCGCATTCGGGACATTCAATTTCAAGTTTAGAATATTTTAAGTCGATTTCGTCGAGCAAAAGTTTTCACCGTTCGATTCTGGCGCGTAATCTACAAGAGTATTAAATTGTTTTGTCGAGTTACGAAATGCAAACTATTTCGGGGCCTTGCTGATGTCACAGCGTTTGAGACGAATAATGCTTTCATATAAGTTGAATTCCAGGAATTACTTCGAGCGAATAAGGTTTTGTGTTTATGTTGTTTCACGACGACATGAATTACGTAAATATGATTTTTCGATTATGTGTTTAATTTATGATTATGTTATTATTGTTTTTAATTTGTCTAATTCCTCGATTAATTAGATATATATTTAAAATGTAGATATAACATTACTAGAACTAATAAGCTATTCGATGCGAAGGCTATGCGAATAATTCTGAAATATCTGTTTACATTTTAATTGTAATATTTTGCAAACATTTTTCACATGTTTAAGCATGTGTCTGTCAAAAAACTACGTAATAATAAGCGATATAATAATCCGATTTAAAACGAATAAACCGTCGGCTTCAAAAGCCCATTATTTGGTAGCACTTTCAACGCATATCACCTGAAGTTTCACAATGAAAAATCGAATAAAGTCGGTAACAATGGCTGTCAACCCACAGATAAGTATAATACCATTAAAAGTTAAACCCTGTGCCACTTATCTGCTGTTTATTCAATCCTTGTCGGTATTTCAGTCGTATTTTCTTTAACCTGTATTGAAACTAAACTTCTATACCTTGAGCTTCATTCAAATATAATTTTAGGAGTTGTCTAAGAATGATTGGCAAATATTACCATTGTTCTGTTGAATAGAACAAAATTAAACATTTATAAATTATTCATTAATATCTCATTGATTTTTATGAATTTTAAAATTAATGAAATCTTCAGAAATTATTTGATTAATTTTTTTAAAATTGAAAGATAAGAATTAAATGTTACGAAATTTTTCTTTATTGAATATAACAGGCTCTATAATTTATTTAAAGTATGAACTGTTTCAGTCTGCAACCATTTGAACCTACGAAGTTCTTAAATTAACGTAAACATAACTAACATAACATTGTTTTTACTAGCTTAAGAAAATTTTGTAAAAACGTGATACACTATTCACGTTTATGCTTTATCTAGTAATAAATATATATATTTTACTTTACTTTTATTTAACACTATCTCAGGTTCCTGAGTGATATAATTTCCTGTAAAACACTTATCTGAAAAAATTTATAATCGCGCGAATTATTTCAATTTAAATGTCATCAAAAACGTAGCGTTACCCGATAATTTTCAATCTCGATACACGTGTTAGGTGTAGACGGTGCATAAACTAGGGCAAGTTAATTGCCGTAGAAATTGCCCGAAGCCCTAGGTATCTAGTGGCTAATCTAGTCCCAAACTCGAGCGTCAACGCGAAGAGATAATTAACATTTGAGTCAATGCATTCTGATATCTATGGGCAATGTATAAGCTATTTTAAACAGTATTATCCACAGTTGATTAAGAAATATTCACCAAAGTGCCTTGTGAGATTAATATTATATGATTTTTAATATAACGTCCCTTATTCTTGATGGATTCTATGAATCCTGATGATCTAGCCTAAACTTTTAAAAATGGAATTTCGAACACTTCCAAAATGCATTTCTTTTTAATTTGAAGTTTGTCTATGGTTTAACTTAACGAAACCTTGGCAAACAATACATTAAAAGAAAACCCTTACCACAGATTAAAAATGGCTATAATTTAGAATGTCATCTAAATTCTAATTCTATGCATTACCAGATAATTTTCAATCAAGATACACGTATAGGTGCACAAACTAGGGCAAGTTAATTGCCGTAGAAATTGCCCGAAGCCCTAGGTATCTAGTGGCTAATCTAGTCCTAAACTCGAGCGTCAACGTGAAGAGATAATTAACATTTGAGTCAACCGTGACGTCTGCCCGTTGATGATACAGAGGCAATTTAAGACGGTACCAGTGTTGATTATGAATATATTCGCCGAAAAATAAAAAACAAAAAAATTTAACCAAACCTACTCGTGTCTCATATATAGGTCTTTAAAATCGCATTAAAGTTCGTAAAAATACTTTTTTTTTAAATCAAACGTTCCAAAGATAGACTTATTAAAATGCTGCTTAAATATGTGCCCCGCCTTTCTCCAGCTTCTATATTTAAAGTACTAGAGTGAAAAATCTAAAAAAATATATTTTATAAATCTCAATGAACAGTTTCAACTAAAAGTAGGTTTAAAGACCAGTTTTTGAGAACGTACGTAGAACTTCTTCGGAAACCGCAAATTATATGTTATTCATACTCACCGTATTAATAATATTTTGATACCAATATTAAACATAATATTATTAGAATGAAAAGATATTCTCAAAAAATGACTTCACTTCCTAAGTGTGATCCCACTTCCTAAATAATATAATCTTCAAATGAAATCGAGGCCTCTTCAAGTTTATTTGGTGAATATTTTCCGCGTTTGTTATCCGAGACACGGTCACATTTAAAAGATATTGAGGATAATAAAATATATTTTTGGTTTGTTTGAATGTCCCTGCGTGATCTCAATATTAATTGTGAGATTTGAAACGGGTATTGTTTGGAGGTACGGTTTCGTTGACAGTTCATTATCGTCGTACACGTAAATTATATGTACAACACTTATAACGGGAGATCTGCCAGCCCAGCAGGAGAATGACATGGAATACTTTTAATCCCGGGAATCCGGGAAGCAAAAATAAAAGCAAGCAAAAAATCATTGTGAAATAAATAAATATAGTGAAGTATTTTGTTGTGTCTTTTTTTGAAGTTAGTACTTTCCAAGTTAAATAAAATATTTTTGAAGGATTTCAAACACGGTTTATTATATATACATTATTATTTTATCCACGCTTTGTGACCACTCTCGCTAAAATAATTGGACTTGAAACTCGTTTAACGATCATAAATCTCCACTTAGTTTACGGTATAGAAACTTAGAACCCTTAGGGTCCCACGGTCTGGCAGCAACAGGCCAGGCCAGGCGACAGGCCGCCTACGTAGACCTGTCGTGACCCGCATTAAGCATTTCCACCACAAGCCTCGTCAGATACGGTTCCTACGGCCTGTCGACCACAGTTCATGATCTACAAAATCAAAATGTCGCAGATGCCCTGCCAGTTTGAAGGAATTGGAGGGGATAAAGAAAGGATTAATCATGGGAAATGTGCGAAAGTAGTAGGACAGGATGGGAGTGGAATGAGATGGGGTGGGCGCCGCTCACCGTACGGAACACAGTGCAATACTGCTTCATGTCGATCTTGCATGGGTCGCATCTTACGACACCCACAGAAATGGGGTGGCGACATACGTATTATAACCCGTCGCCACACGGGTCTCTGACCGTGGTTTCAAATATATTCCGACGGTTTTAATGCGTCAGTTAAAAGTAAGTCATTAATATATTGTAAAATGTTTCCGAACTGATAGTCATTCTAGTGTATTTTAATGAATGTACAAACAACAATGACATCAATGATGTAAAATTTCGTCTCAAATGGATGTCAGGAAGTGCTCAAACGGATCAACGGATCTATTTCCGGAATTAACGGAAACCGAAATAACGGACAAGCGGACGAAACGGCTGCCATAAAAGCTTTGTTATTTCCACGTAAAATGTATCACGTTAAAAATTTACATCTTTACTATTAAATAAACTATCGTATAACTAGCCATGCTCCGCGGTTTCACGCGCAAATCTTCTGATTCCGTGGGTAGTCCGGGATTAAAGTAGCCTATGTGTTACCTAGTATAGTATTATATTATCTGTGGTGTTACTATAGAACCTATTTATGTATACCAAGTTTTATCATAATCGATTTATCCAGTATTCTTTTGTGTTTGTTTTAATGCATGTACTTTATATATTAAATAAAATACTTTTTAAAGGATTTTAAACGCAGTTTATTATACATTATTAACCCGATGTTTCGGTTGAATAATAAACCGCGTTAAAAATCCTTTAAAAATTAATTTATTCTCCTGTTGAGATTGGCCACCATTACCGATATCAGTCGGAAGATTATTTATTATTACTATCCATCTTATGAAGGTAGAAAGATATCTCCAAATATATTAAAATTTATCCTTTAATACCTATTTATATTCTCTACTTTTACAAATCTTGCTAAACTAAATCTAAATATACTGAAATTCGGTATAAAACTAGGATCCCTAAAATGGGATACCAGGGACAAAGGAGTTTACGTATAGCGTTGAAAAAACAAAGGGTAAGGTCCTTGGGACGTAAAATGAACAATTCACAATTCTCTCGAACTAGATATGTATCTAACCATTCTATTCTAAAGTGGAAATTGTACGACCGATGTATACAGAGTGATTATTATTTTGAATGCTATTAAATGGAGTTACAGATGAAATATTGGAAATGAATATCACTTTGAATTGACAAACTTTTTTGCTATTGATTATTTATTACCTTGATTGCTTATGTTTCGCTTTTTCGCATTGTAAAAAAAATAATGTCGTGAAAACCTGTAATTGGCGTTACTTGCTCTGTATATTGGTTATAATGTCTATATTTTTCTGCAACGCCGTTGGTTTTTGTTAAAATAAATAAATAAATCGATTAGATTTTAATTTTTCAGATCAGCAGAGATTATTTAATGGGTTTCTTGTTTCAGTGTTCACTCGATATACGAATTATTAAAAAGATAGATATTTAAGTGATTAAAAACACATCTCTTCAAGTAATAATAAACTACAAACAAACGAAAACTCGTTTTTATTTATTTTATAATCCAAATTCCAAACTCACTAGCAATAAAACCAACTGTAGATAAACATATTTTTTTAAGTATATCGAAAATAATATTTTTTAGTTGTTGACACTTAGAAAATTTACCAAGTAAGATTAATTTATGATCCTAATGACATATATATATATTAACAATTCACCACAGTTGCTAAAATAAAAATCCCCTATACATTTTATGCAAAACACCCGGCTTAGATTTTCACGTTGTTTTCACGTGTATACAGCGGTATCTTTGAGCTCAAACGGTTTCAAAGCACGCTTTAATTACGTTGACGCAAGTTGCAGTCACCTCTTGTTACATAGAATTTGAGCCTTTCCTAAAATTATCACAAAACATAAATATTTAACTTGTTTTGTATATTTAAATTGCAAATTTTTGGTTTTGATAAATTTAAAATAAATTAAAATCATCCTGTAGATTTTATGTAAAACTGTCGCCGTACATTATCACGTTTATACAGCGGCATCTTTGCTTAGCTCAAACGGTTTCAAAGCTCACCGTAAAATTACGGAAGAATTAGTAAAGAAATGAGCAGAAACTATGATCTATAAAAACCCCAAAGTAAGATAAATTCTACAATTGTTAGGTTAAAAATTCTATAGATTTTATCCAAAACACCGGGCTTAGATTTTCACGTTGTTTGTTGGTATCTTTGAGCTCAAACGGTTTCATACTACGTTTAAATTACGTTGACGCAAATTGTTGCAGTTGCTTGTTACGTGAAATTTTAGCCTTTTCACATATTATTATAAAAGATAATGAAGTGAAACGTAATCCGTTTGAACATGTACATGAAGAGCTTCAAAATTTATGGATGCCTATTAATATAATCATATTAGTTTAAAAGCTATTTCTGTCGTTTTCTAATAAGCTTTAATTAAAAATAGATACTTATAAGTAATTTTTTTCATTCGTACAAAAGAGATCAAGATTATTGCTTTATATGTATTAATGTAATATAATATACTATGTAATATTATGTTAGTTTATTGAAAACTTTATCATATATTTATTTAATATTACGTCACAATTTGGTAATATTCCACAAGACCACAATGTACTTAATGTCGAAAAATTCAAATAATTTTAAAAACGAAAATGTGCGCGATAAATTCCAAAAAAGTTTTCAACAAAAAATACATAGTTTGTGCTGTAACCGCCTGAAATAATATTGAATATGCATTTAAGCGGAACGGCGGGAAAGGCTTACACGGCCCACTTTTTATCTTACAAACGGGATAAATGTGATATTTTTTCAATTTAATTCATGCGTACTTTCTATGTTAACTCGTATATGACCGGTTTTGTTTTCATGTTTGTTTTTTCTTTGATGTTCAAATTATTTTTTTAATATTTGAAAATAGGGTTAAGCATGAAAATAATACATAAAAAAATCACTTTAAAAAGTATTATTCACTATAAGTATCATATCCAATAGCTAGCCAATCTATTATAAGCAGTTTCACATTATGAAAGTATAAATTTCACTCTGCATTTAAAAGTTTTATAACATAAAAGTTACATCAAATTAACAGGACTATAAAAACATTTGTAGCGTTCGAATGACCCTGGTTTAATTATTTTCCATATTAAATCTAACCGTTGGGCCGCGGGCAAACAATAGAAATGCAATTAAGGAAGAACTACGGTAATTCATTTAGTTCATTTGGGAACCATTCGAATTTAGGTGTCGGGTACACGTGCGGGTCGGTAGAAATTTAGGCATAATATCTTTTGAAATATATTATTTTAATCTGTTTATATCAGTGAATGATACAGACAGTATCGTGTTATAACAAACCCACGAAAATACTATAGAAAAATAGCCATAAGGCCGCCATATGTGCATGCTCTTTTAGTATCAAATCTTATTGTGTTTATTTCTATACTTTTGGTGTGTACATTAAAGTGTTTTTCATTTATTCATTCATACGATGAGGTATTAAATTCAAAGTTTAAAAACTGATTTTTTACTTATTTTTCAATTATTAACAGGAGTTAATCTCTACTTTACGTTAATTTCAGTCGCCCAATTAAATATTAGGCCCGGTTTCTGAGTATTTTAGTTAATCTATCAATCATTATGAATTCATTAAGCAACTGAAATTCCAAACAAAATTTGACATTGATGCGATGCTCAGAAACGCAATTAACACAGTTACCGGACGTCTCGCTATCGAATTGATAAGCTAGCGTTAAAGTTACTCAGAAATAATATTTTAAAATCTTTCAATTCATTTAATACATAAAGGCATTAAGGTAGAGCATAAGAACATCTACAGTTTGTGCATTACTGCATTATTCAACACAAAAGAGCATTATAAAAAATCTATAACAAAAGCTAAGGCGAGTCTTATAACAATTTATTTCATCAGTCAAAACAAGAGCAATCATAAAATTAAAATAACATTAATAAAACTACAAGATTTGTACGCCAATTATAGGTATATATGTCGCAGTAAGATAGATATATCCCTAGGGATATAACTATGTTACGGCTTTATCTATCTTACTGCGACATATATACAAGTTATACAGTCTCTTAAATGTTAACAAATAAGTGAATAAAAATTCAAAACTTATAATATTAAATTAGATGATTTATTTATTTACTTCAGGTAACAGACAAATTTTGTACAGACTGATGGCTATTAATATAACCAGCAATTCATGCCAAATAAAACAATTTACAATTTATACAATCCTAAACATCAAAGCTTATTTTGAAGATAAAACCTAAATTTTCCAGCGAGGCCGTAACCGAACTCATACGTCTTTTATTAAAATTGAATATAAAATAAAATCAACAAACGCTTTACAAAATTATCCGACGGCAATTTGGTTCATCTTTGTCAACTAATTGTTTGAATCCTTTTATTTGTGCCGTTTGCATTTATACAGTTTTATGCAATTTCGTAAAAACATAGAATTAAATAGCGGAGGATGAATTTGAACTCGTATTTTCCCACGATATTTAAAATGTTCTCAGTTCGACAGTTTAATGTATTAATCACTTTAAATTAAACACCGGTTTCATTCAATTCCTAAGAAAAACATTATATTAATCACAGATTAGAGAATAAAACGCAGGTGGAGTGTGATACTCAAGCAATAATCTGACAAAGTTTTTTATTCTTACATAACAAACATACAAATATACAATCGCCCGGCTATCTCAACTCAGAGACCTTTTCTCGGTCAATTAAACACAGACCGAATTTTAAAATAACACGACCTCATCTAAGTACTATTTCTTTGAAATGCAGTCGTTTTATTATTGACCGTACAAGAGCCGAGGTTAAAGGATATAGGATCGCCCACCGCGTTCAACGGAGCAACAAATGGGAACTTGGCAGATACTACATATTCATTATCCATATTATATTATATTTTATTAATATAATATTTACCGTATTATATTATAGTGTAGAGAATCAGGTAAAATGATTGAATACAAAATTTTCAAGTATTACATTTTTAAATGTAATTTAATTTTTCGTGGTTTTCATTTTTATTTTTTAACTCACTCGTCACTTAACATCAGGTGAAACGCATTTTTCGCTTTCACGCTGTTACGAAAAAAATGGGTTCTAAGTTATCCATACTTTATTCTAATAACGGAACAGAACGGGATATACATGCGGGTACGACGAGGCACAGCTATTTTGAAACAAACTTATTATTTAGTTTTTGGCCTAAAAAAATTTTATATATCCTTGAACCTAACTATATTTTTAGCTTTAATTGTAAAGTAACTTTCAATAGAAAGAGATGATATTTTAGGATAATAGTAAATTACGTAATGGATATATTTATATACCTATTACATTTGGCTTTTGGCGAGGGCAAAATCTGGTCCATTGTATCAGAAATATGAATCACCGGTGTGTGACAGCAGCCTCAGGTCACGTTAAAGCCGTTGTGAAATATACAAATGACTAGTATTCAGATAAGATAATGTCGGCAACATATTGTGTTTTCATGTTTTAACAAGTTCTGTACAGTGACTGTCATCAAAGTCCTATAAAAGACTAGGTGCGTTCAGTATCTGGGCGCATTAGTACCAATTGCGTCTGGTGCTCGAACGTCTTATTGACGTCACGACCCAACTACCCTCACTTTGCTAATAGTCGTTATGACCAGCTGTGATTTGTTGCTAACTAACTAGTTTTGATTGGCCAGTTGTGTAGAATCTCAGTACATTTTTATAACATTTTGACATAATTTTACATAGCCCCTCTCTTACAGCCATTTTCAAAGATTATGGATAGATTGTTATGTCAGATTATGTGACGTCAGATTGACAAAAGATATAGCAAAGGCTATCCGTCGATAGGATATTGAAATCGAAGTAAGTGCAAATAGATAGATTTGTCTGACTATATTAAGAAAAACAAGGGATAGATAGAATAATGAAAACGGCCGTTAGTTTATAACAATAAAATAATATTCGTAAATACCTGTTAAAAAAGAGAGTCGTCTCATAGCAGGGAAGGGATGATTTCCCGACGTGTCCAATAAATCCAGCTGGTAGACTTCCCCTCGTATTCTATACAACTTGCGGTGGAAGTCTTCTATCGTGGGAGTGTAGCTGTCCTCAAACTTGGTGCCCAAGAAACGCGCCACGAGGGACGTTTTCCCCACCCGAGCTGACCTGTAATATATATAAGTTGATATACAGATATACTCAATTTGACAATCTCAACTAATATTATAAATTCGAAATTATGTTTGTTATTTTAAACAGGCTTTATCTACTATCTTTTATGCTGAAAAAATTTTCCATTCTTGTGGGTTTTACTTAGGAAAACGTGGATAAAAGGCTAGTTATAACCTATAAAAACGTTAATTTAGTCTAAGTCTGAGTGTTCGCATTAGGTGCATAAAACAACACACACTCTACAACGAAAAACCGTAGGTAGTAATGGTACTACTATGGAAGTACATATGTTTAAAAATACCGCTAACAATATTAAATAAAATACGTTTTAAAGGATTTTATTTAATAAAATTGATTATATTTAATAAAAATAAAATACGTTTTAAAGGATTTTATTTAATATGGAAAGATCCCGCGTTAAAACAAACACTAGATTATGCTATATCGCTATCAATTAAAAAAATACATGACTATTACTTAAATTATTTAAACTATATTACATTGTACCATTAATAAATAGTAGAATATTAAAGACTTCAACTTTAGGACTTAAAGACCTTTCGACGTAATTGCGACTAAGTTTCAGGTTGCTTGTTTCAAACAGGCTACCTGAAATCTACAAACCTACCTACAACGATATAATAAAACGAAATACGATTCTTAAGATGTCGGGGTCAATTGATTGAGATTTGAATTTCGACAAATGAATTTGTTAAGGGATTAACCTCGAGGATTTATTGAATATTCGCTGCTAAGATGGTGATTTTTGATAAATCTCCGAGGGAATAAAAAAACGTTCCTCCTGACTTTTGGCTAATCTCTACAGATATCAGCCAACTTCGCGCGGGAGATATTATTTCGCACAAGTGTGTGCGCAAGCACAGGTGCACTCTCTATTCCTTCACTCTCTGTGGGAATAACCAAGGAAAGCGTAAAATAGTGTGTGAAGTAATCCAATTCAATGGGAATTGACTTATATTAAAGAAAACAAGCAGATACTTCGTAGACTTGAAGCACGTAAGAGGTATATATATAACTCTGCTCATGCAATATTTTCAGTCTATTATTTTTTACTAGCTATTTTATCCGCGTATGTCTCCTGTTCCTGTGATATAATCGGGCTACAAATTATACTATGTCCTTCTCGGATGTCAAACAATCTCCGTATTAAAATTTCACCTAAATCGGTTAAGTGGTTAGGCCCGCATAATGAATTAACATAATCGAGAAATGAATATCAAACAGCCGTAATATTTCATACGCAAACCAACAAGAAAATCTAAACATAAAGAACATTTTACCATAAGATTTAAGACCTTTCTTTCAAACAAAACCTATCGCGAACAAAAGTACCGAGGTAGCAATAGGATCATAAATCAGAATGAATTTAGATATAAAAAGAATAATGTCCATGAAAAAGTTCTTCGTATCTTTTTCCCTTTCATCTGAAATAAAAGTACGCCTCCAGGATACCTGTTCGCGCCTAAAAGGTAAAAAATTCTGGCAATATAGACATTCTAGAACAAATCTTGTAAAGCACCCAAATATTTTTTTACTTTCCCTAAGGACGTCATTTCCAGAAAGGAGTCCTATCTCTTAAAATTTACGTTTTTCCCGCAGTTTACTCCTAAAGATAAAGAACGAAATATGAATAAGTAACAACTTTTTGAGGCTTTAATTTCTTATATACATATTGTTTTAATTCAGACTTGCTCCATAATGAATTATGTAAGTATGAAACTTGAATTATTTTTAATGCTTCTTTTAGGATTTAATTATTGTTATATTCGGCAACCAAAAACCTTGGAAAGTATCCCAAAATACAGGCTACGCTTAGTTAGGGTCCTAAATCGGTTTATGTTTATTCAATATTGTTGTTATAAATAAATAAATTAAAAAAAATATTTTTATTTAATCGTCATTAAATTTTTACACAATCACAAAATACTGAATTTATTACATTATTTAATTGGAATTTAAAAGTAAAACTTATCAAATGCCTTATTAATCCTATACAATTTTCGCTAAGTAAGCTATTTAAAAACTATTCAAGTACCAAAGGAAGTTAAATAATCTAGTAATCACTTAATTAAGGCAAATGTTAATTTCATCAAGATTGCAGCCATTCTCAAGAGCCTTCATAAAAATAAACGAATGTTCGAGAACTTTTAAACTTCTTCCATAGAGGGGCAATTGCTTTCTGATAAAACTTCACTTAAAAATTTAAAAGCATTTCCTCTTCGTTGCTATTTTTCTGTAATTGGAAACCATTCTCGAACCTCGTATAGCTAGGAATCTGTTTTCAGTAAACTGTGGTAGTGTAAGCTATAAAAATGACAAGCAATAATTGATATCTTTGGTTTTCCTTTATCAATACTCTTCTAATATTTGTTGTCGGGAGTATTAGTAATATAACATAGTTTTATTTTGGACTAGCTGCGACATGCGGTTTCACCTTGAATAATACCTGTTCTCCGATTTCAGGGTATAAAAACTGTTCTATATTATCCTTTCTAGGATTTCAAACTAAACATCTTTGTACAAAATTTCATCCAAATCGGTTCAGTGTTGTAGGCGTAAGAGAAGGCAGAAGGAGTTAGTTTCGCATTTATAATATTAGTAGGGATGATGTCAGTTAAACTTATTTTGCAATCTTTTTCAAGTAAAGATCTTTAAATAAATAAGTATGTCAGGTACATAAATAGATAAAATCATTGACCCTTTGGGGTTTGCTGGTAAAAAATTCAGTGGGTTTGTAAAATTATAACTTATAAGTACAAACTATAGGGTCAAACATATATCAGTGTTATGAATATTAATGGTCATTTCCAAGTTTCCCTCGTGTATGTAAACATAAACCAAAGACGGCTTATACTATAGGTTATGAAGCGGATAATATTACGTTAAGGGACTTAATTATATGCAAGGATTGTTATAACCATCAGGAAACAAGTATTAGTATCTCCAATGGGAGTATTAAGAATCTTCTCTTTAATGAAGGTATGCAAATTAACGAACGAAACTGAGAAATCTTTATTGAAATAGGTACTAACTTTTCGCACGGCTTCACTCCCGTAGCTTACCTAATGTTGCCTTTATACTTCCTTGATTAATGGTTTATTTGACAGTAAAAGATTTTTCCTGTCCAGTAGAGCCTGAGTTTTGCACGTTCAAAGAAACAAACTCTTTAACTTTATGTAGAATCACTTTATGTATTTATTGATAATCCAACTAGCACTATACAAAAAAATACTCATTTCAGAAAAAAATATAAATGTACGAAATACGGTGAAATTTGTTTTTAATGGGCCACAACTCATTTGCCTATCTTTATCGTCATTATTGATCCATTCAAACTTTTAGTAAAAACAAAGGGATAAATAAAAAAGTAAAAAATCATTCTAACAATATTAAAATAAAGTGCCCACATTACTAGAAAATACTTTACAGAACAGCTTTATTTTTCTTTCAACCGCAAGAATGAGAAGTCTGGAACAAAGATAGCATCAAATAACAGCTTTTAAAGCGCAGCATCCTACAGATTGTCATTACGAACCTATTTCGTTTTGTTTCTACAAGGCTAAAAGACTTTTTACAAGACAATCGTAGGATGCTTTCGTACCAAGTATTATTGAATTGCTTAAGAGAAATCGCTTTACCTTTCAAAACATTGATCAAACGTATTCTTGTAAAACTGAACGATTTCATTGATTTTTGGGACATACTGGTTATGTTTCATTCCCCTTAAATGCATACTTATATGGTCTTCCCTATTTTTCATACCATATAAAATGATCTCAAAACAATCTCTCTATTAGATTACTTGTTATTATTTAGTCTATTTTGTATGTACTTTTAAAACCCCCCTATTTAACCATGATAAATTGATAAGCCCTAACTTAGCAATGAAATAGCTATCATTATTATAATTTAAAAATTTAATTTTTATATCATGTTGAGAAAATTTAATTTAAAACTAAAACTAATTTAAACGTGTTGCATTTCACAATAGTTTCACACACGTTAAATTTAATGAATACATCTGCATAAACTTTAATATGTTTAAATTTTATGCAGGTGTATATTATATAGACTTAGGCCAAACCCAGTAATGACGCTAGTCACCGTTTTGCTGAGGGTTATCTAGCTACGTCTTTAATAAATCAGCCTTTAAAAGCTCTAGTGTTTACTTGGGTCCCTAACTTGACCTCTGTCTTCAAAGACAAATATTCCCTAGCCATTATCATAGTAAATTAATTTTGTCTATGCGCCTCTTAAACGCAAAAAGGCCCATAAATTGTGCTTAGGGTTCATGACTACAAACTACGCAAATTTTACTAGAAATTTCACGATAACGTTTCGTCCCGAAATAAGCAGATGTAATTAACATATTTCCATACTACCAAAATATTATAAAGATTATTTATTTGCATTATGGTCCCTAACATCTAAATTAAAAAAAAAAAGTTTACTAAGTGTATCATTCTTGGTATTGTATAAGTAGGGCGGCCCATATAAAGCATGAAATGTGTATAAAATTTTAATATGAGGCGGTTATTTGTACTACACTATTTGCTTCCATGTAACACGACACATTGTTTTAAAAATGTGAGCAATTTTCTAAGTTAATAACTTTCTGCGACTATAAAAAGTTAATCGTAGACAGACCGGCATTTGGTCTGAATGAAGGAAGCCCTATAAATTGGAAACAATATTTCTCTTAATAATATACCTGTTGATTAAATTAATCTCTCTTTATAAGTTACAAGAATAGTTTTGTGTGCTTATAGCTCATTGCGTGCTTAGCTAATAGCTTCCATTTATACGTTTAATTACTACTTAGATTATACTAGCGACCCGCCCCGGCTTCGCACGGGTGCAATGCTGATATACTAAATACGCTGCTGCCGCGCCGCGTCGCCGTAAACGCTACGTTCCGCAATTTTTAAATCTGTACATCTTCAAAAATATTGATTTAAATCAGATGCTGTAAAAGGCCAAATAGATCTATATTAAATCAACAATGTATTTAAGGTATTTAATTGGATAAGGATTAATGCTGTATTGGTTAAAATCGCTTCGAATATTAGTCATTATTTGTCGTAAAAAGTAAATGACAAAAAAATGTTATTGTGGGATATCCATAAGAGATAGACATATACCATCGCGGAGTTTTCTGTAGACCTTTTCATTGTGTACAATACTTAGTACATTATTTTGATAAATCTCGTAGGATTCAGCCTGCGTTTGCAATGTAAGCGGAAAAAATGTAATTATTTGCATCACATTAGAAACCTCAAAAATAACAGTATTTGTCCACTATTTAATGGATGATATTATACATAAAAACCTTCCTCATGAGTTACTCTATCTATTAAAAAAAACCGCATCAAAATCCGTTGCGTAGTTTTAAAGATTTGAGCGTTCATAGGGACATACAACATGACACATGACAGAAAAAGCGACTTTGTTTTATACTATGTAGTGATGATTACCTTATCCATGTACAATCCTACCCAATTTCACACATGCTGTGAAAAAAGCATGTAAACCTCATATAGCCATCTCATCCTGTGACTAATAAGCCATCTTGTCTCTGTACAGCCCAGTTATCTCAATACTTGCTTCTCTACATCGTCTATCGCTTTCAACATTCTACTTCCCAATCCAAGTGCATCTCTCATATAGCCATATCATGCTGTATTAGCCATCCTATCTCTGTACTAATCACGAGGCTCGAGCCCAACTATCTCGCTAATTGCTTCTCTGTGCTAGCAGCGTATTTTGCTTCCCAATCCAAGTGTATCTTTGCCTCATATAGCCATATCGTGCTGTATTAGCCATCATATCTCTGTACTAATCACGAGGCCTAGCTATCTCGTTAATTGCTTCTCTTGGCTAGCAGCGTATTTTGCTTCCCAATCCAAGTGCGTCTTTGCCTCATATAGCCATATCGTGCAGTATTAGCCATCCTATCTCTGTACTAATCACGAGCATCGGGCTCAACTATCGCAGTCATTGCTTCTCTTGGCTAGCAGCGTATTTTGCTTCCCAATCCAAGTGCGCTTCTGCCTCATATAGCCATATCGTCTTGTATTAGCCATCCTATCTCTGTACTAATCACGAGGCTCTAGCTAACTCGCTAATTGCTTATCTGTGCTAGCAGCGTATTTTGCTTCCCAATCCAAGTGCGCCTCTGCCTCATATAGTCATATCGTGCTGTATTAGCCATCCTATCTCTGCACTAATCACGAGGCCTAGCTATCTCGTTAATTGCTTCTCTGCAACGACTTACGTTTTAACTGCGTTTTATATAACCCAATCACTGCATAAAACATACTACGGCGATAAATTGGCATCGATTTAAATAATATTCTGAATATATTCTGTACTGAATGAATATTAAATACGAGATTTTCAGTTTTATAAATAGCATAATTGGAAAGTACCAACTCGTACGTATTTCGCGTTTGCAGTTTTCAAATATACATAAATATAACTGATATAGAACATTCCTTTAAGTATGTTTTTATGGATTTCTGTACAATTCTTCTTTCACAGTAGGAAGTATACTAGTCAATACCCATATAAATTCTTTATAATATTATACGAGATCTAAAACACAGAGTGAGTTGTTAATTACTACCGTTATGATTTTCTATTTAAAAATTTTGATTTATAATTATTTAATTACTAGCTTTCCGACCGCGGCTTCGCTCGCGTGGACCCGGTAATTATTCGAATTTTTCTCGCCGTAAAAACTATACTTGAACTTCAACGAACATTTAAAAAAAAGAATTGTCCAAATTGGTGCAGTCGTTGTTGAGTTATGCGCTTACCAACACATTTTGCGATTCATTTTTATATATAAGATAGTATCAAGATTAGTATTATGTCAACTAGATATAAGGGGTCAAATTAGTGGAGGTAAATATGGGGAGGGTAGTTCTATAAAAGCTAGTGCAAAATTATTAGTATTAATTATGTTTGTCTGTCTGTAAAGTGCAAAATTAATGACTGTTGGAATTTCGGTGTGAATTCCTTGAAGATACATCTTGTCAATAGTGGCCGATATAAAGCAACTAATATAAGTGGTGATATTGTTCTTAAAGTATATTCAATGAAAACAAAAATATAGTGTAGTAAAGTGCCTCACAATCCTATCAAGGTGTTAGTCAATTATTATTATTAATATAGTAAGTTTTGTCTTATGACAAAGCAAACGAATGCTGAGTCATCGCCTTTTGCCATAATTGTTTATTATTAAGATTATTTGTAATTTTTAATTTTATTTAATTGTAAAAACCTTTGTTTTATGGCAATAAAAGTATTTTTATTTTTTTATTTTTTATTAAATTTCGTGATACTACTTCGTACTTGAATCAAATTATACATAAAACCCGTATAGTTGGTGAGTAAAACGCCGGTGAAACTGTTTTGTCACTCCGTAAAGTATACCATAACCTATTTGCTTAATGTAACGGAGTTTATGATAAAACTTTGCGGTAAAGTTTCCAGTTTCGACACGAAATAGTCGCGTAATATTATAGAAAGTGGTCTTTGGTAACATGATCAAAATTGAAGATGCCTCAAACACATTTTTGGCATGAAAAAGAAAACAAAAGAAGAGCGGTAGATTTAATAAATGATGATGTATTTTTATTGTATGAGCTTACAGAAAAATAAATTTTCATCACACTATATATTAAATCTCAAAATAAACTCATTGTAAAATCTGTCATTTCTAACAAAATGGATCTTAATAAGGAAACCCCAATCTGATCGCTGCGCTCGCATTAAATTCAGATAAATAACAAGTATGCTTTCACCAGATAACAGCCTATCTAACAAAATTACATCAAAATACGTTCAGTGGTTGCGACGTAATTGACACGCATCCAAACAACCAAACATCTAAACATCCCAACTTTCATATTTATTATATTCCATTGATGCGTTGGATACTCACATAGGACTTGAAAATTATTTTAATACACTGTATAAAGGCCAAATCAAAAATTCTAAGAACTTCAGAACAATTTTGTTGTAGATAAAGTGCAAAGCTATATATTTAATATCGTGAATTTGTGGCTTCGTCTTATACTAATTACGATTAATCAACGTCCCTCGAGATTGTGACAAGATAAATATGAATGGGATTTGTTTAATCGCTTTTGTACGGTATTTTGATATTTTAACTCGATTAGCAATTTTGATAGTAAATAAACGTTTATTCATAATTATTAAACGTTGATGAAAAAAGTTTAAAAACAAAGGTAAGGAACTTGTTTTTGATAAAGAATGTTGTTAATCTAGGAAAATTAGAGTGACGTGACGTGAGTTTGGTTTAACATTTTTTATAACTCGAAACATATTCGTTAATTCCAAATTAAATTTTTATTGTAATTTTAACTATTCGGTACCAGTAACTATCTAACCCTCTGCAAATCTAACGCAAAATTGATACTGAATTAAGCTCACTCATTAGCAAATTTAATATAATCTGTACACTAATATTAACGCGTTTTGATTAATTTACCTGTTGCGTTTTAAATTAAATATTAATTTCTATCATATTTCGAGATATTAATAGTTTTAGAATTAAAATAGCTGAAAATTCGTTTATTT
Source organism: Phoebis sennae (assembly GCA_001586405.1). Classification (NCBI taxonomy): domain Eukaryota; kingdom Metazoa; phylum Arthropoda; class Insecta; order Lepidoptera; family Pieridae; genus Phoebis; species Phoebis sennae. The sequence goes on along the minus strand of LQNK01000538.1, from coordinate 585,463 downwards.
TACACCATCACCTATACCTGAACATTCCTTAGGAATCATGTTACTAATCTATACTAATATTATAAAAAGGATAGATTTGTTAGTTTGTTCGTTTACTTTTACATATATAATTTATTAGTACAAAATAGAGGGAACAATTAAACAACAATTGGAGGTAGGTAGGGACTCGTTTATTCATTCACTTTCAGAGTTTAAATTTGTAAGATACCTTCCTGGCTCAGTTCATGATATCGCCTTTGTAAACAGTAAATATTTGATGGGATAAACAGGCGGCGGTAACGGGCTATTTTTACATTAGCATGACTTGAATCTGTGAGTGTTAAATGAATACTCATGTGAATTATGAAGCTTGCGTTATGTCGAATTTTCTATGCTTAATAAGGTACAATATTTTGCGAGTTTGACAGAACGGATATGTTTCACCCTTTCGCGTTAAAAGATCTGAATAGATTTTGATGAAATTTTACAGTAATGTAACTCTAACATCAAAATAACTTGTGTGCTACAATTTATAATAATTTTACTGTAATATAACGATCAAATCGATGTGAAAGAAGATGTGGGCAAATGCTAGTGACATTAGTTAATAAAAACCGTATATAAATTGTTTTGGAAGTTTTTGAAGTTTTCGCCCTCTTTTGGACAATATTTGCCAATTTATTTTATTCTTTGGAGCCTCCTTGTTGTTATTTATAGGTTACTCATATTAATTAAAGAGTAGTACGTTTAGACACACGTTTATTTATTAACTCTCAAAGTTTAAATTTGTAAGATACTCGTACCTTCACGGCTAAGTTCCATGATTCCTTTGTAAACAGTAAATATTTGAGCAGATAAACAGAACTCGGTGACGGGCTATTTTTACATGAGTAAGAATTGAATCTGTGAATGTTAAATGAATACTCATCTGAATTTGAAAGCTCGTTAAATGTCAGACCGAATTTAACTACTTTTTCACACAAGAAAAAAGCGATCTCGTATTTAGACTTAAATCTGGTAAACCCACTAGAATGCATATGTTGTTAGTACTAGGATGAACATTATTAATAGGAAATTGCGTTGCGTTGCAAAAAACTAATTTTTACCATAAAAAATATATTATCTTACTAGCCACCGGCTTAGGTAACGTCTAATCCCTTGGGAATTCCGGGAATTAGAAGTAGCCTTTATTATTCTGGATCCTTAACTATATGAATACCAAGCTTTATCACAATCAGTTTAGTAGTTTTGCGTGAAAGAGTAACAAACAGACATACATCCTCACAATTTTTCACATTTATTATAGGTATAAGTAGGATTAACCAGTCGTTAAGTATTAATGGTTACGTAAAACACAAAACTTATACGTGTAACTTTTAAATTCGAAATCATTCGTAAATGTAAACATAAATTATCTTCTCAACATCTATGATCTTTCACTCAGAATCTATTACCGTTCAACTTCGTTATCTGCTAACAAACGTAACTTTGAATATGCGAAATCTGTTTTCCCCGAAGTCATGTTTCCACACGTGTACCTCAATTCTAAACTATGTACAATTATTTCAAAGCGTGAACATCTATTTCATAATCTCCTTGATACATTATCCTATCAATTAACGTTACCACTAGAAGCAACATTTACAATTAAGTTTATAAGCCACATTATAACGACTTCGTTTATTTATAAATTTATACCAAAAAAACACAAGGAACACTGAAAATTTATAGTGTCAAACGCCGCATAGATTTAATACATTAAGAGCACTATTAACATATAATCACGTTTTCAGTAGCTCAGTTTTTTTCAAAAATGTATACAATTAAATAAATGCTACTTACATGATTATCTCTTTGATACGGTAGTTAAGATTGGTACAGTTACCAATCTATACGATTATGATTATTTAATAAAAATGCATAGTTTTCCTCGATGTCGATGCCATGTGTCCACGAGTGTTCCTAAATTGTTTTCCTTAATACGTGCAAAATATAATTGAACATAGTTGCCGATTAGGTAACTTCGTTAACCCTACTTTAGGATGGTTTAAAATATTTTTGTACAAAATTATTAATTTTAAATTAATACATAGGTTTTTTTATAACTTTCGGCAAAAATAATGCCATTTAGTGGATTATGAAACTTATTATAAAGGTATTATTTCACGAAAATACGTAATTAAATTGTTTTGAAACAAAGAAGTCAAAACGAAGCGCTGCTGATTATATCACTGTTTATAAATAACAATAATTATTCATAACGCCCAACAACAGTGCCATACATTATATCGACCGCGTAAGTTGAATAATTTTATTATGCATTTTTAATTAAGTCAAGTCATACGTTATAGGACATAAACATGCAAACGTTCTTAAACTGCTCCATACAATTGTTTGTTATCACGACCACTTTTTATTGCATTACATATGAATTGCGTTTCCACCTTAATATGTTACTTTTCCCATAACTCGTTTGATTTTTAATACTACCTCCATTATAAATAAGTAATAATGATAAATTTGCATAAGCTCATATATAAAAAAATCGCTCGCTCCGAGCTAGACCTCGCGTTGTAATGTAAAAATACGACCTTTCATTTGATACCACACTCGACTATATTCATATATGAAAATCGCCTATTTCAGCCCCCTATCTTCGTTACTCCTAACGATTTCGTAATCAAGAAAAGGTCATAATAATCGGTAGGGAAAACCATAATAGTCGACATACATTGTAAGAAACGTCCTGAATCTGTATGTTTTTAGTGATACATGTTACAAAACGAAAAATAAAACTTCTAACTCAACTTGATTTACCAAACACACGTATCTAATATCACCCAAACGTAGATATAACACGTAATCTCGAACGTTGGTGTGACAGGGAATTCGCAATTTAGTTCCTCGCCGATGTTGATGCCTAGATTTATTGCGATGATACATCAGTTTCAAGCATGCGCGAGCTTGTGAATCTTGTTACGCTTTTAACGAACGATTCTCAAGTTGATTTAAGTTCTTAAGTTTCTTTGTATTTTTTAGGACATACCTAATGCTTATTACAAAATATAGCAAACGAAAAATAAACACTTACACCCGTATACTAATACGTATCTCGAGCATTCCTCGACTTTACTCAACCTCTGTCAATGAAAATTTACATTCTGAGTCGGAATAAAACTCTAACTCAAGTTCACTCACGTTAAGAATTTTGGAGAAGAAAATTTAACACCTACATCCATCTATTTATTAAAATATTATAGTTTTATGTTAAATCAATCATGAATTTTCGATTGAAATTTGTCATACGTCATATTTGACATGACCTGAGTGGAAGTGAAATTACGGTAACTACTTAGAATACGGGTGTTAAGCTTGAATGATGGTGTGAGACGGAATTGGAAATTTACTTTGCAAGTTTCGCTCTTTAGTTTTTTTGATAAGTATTGAATTTATCATAAGAAGAAATATACACACTACAAAACGTCACAAAGGTAAATATAGTATGTAATCTCGAACGTTGGTGTGACACGGAATTCGCAATTCAGTTCCTCGCCGATGTCGATTTTGATAGTTAGATTTATTGCGATGATACATCAGCTTCAAGCATCCACGAGTTTGTGAATGTTGTTACGTTATCAACGAAGTATTCGATCGACGATTCTCAAGTTGATTTAATTTCTTATGATTCTTTGTATTTTTAGTACATGATGCTTATCTACACGAATATTATAAAAAAGAAAACTTTGTTTGTTTGGTTGTAATAAATCAATTAGGCTCAAAAACTACTGGACCGATTTAAAAAAAATATTTCACTATTCAAAAGCTACTTTATCCATAACATTATGCTAAGGGAGCGAAGCCGTGTGGATCAGCTAGTACAAGAGTGGATTCAGCTAGTTAGCATCAATAAAATTTAAAGTAATCGTATAACTGAAAACAAGAATGTGAAAAACCTTTATACATAATATTATAATTATTGCCCTTTGCATCATTGAAATTTCTTACAATTTACAATAAAATGAATAAGCACACAACAAAGTTGGTATATTATCATGTTATTCAGACCGCTTTGTGAAACGGTCTGTACGGTACACGTGTATTTTGTAATGTTAAAGTTGTAGCACTAATTTTCAGAGACTCGTGTAACGTTCAGATTTTACTCCACTGCGCTTGAAGCTTCGGATTTAAATTTGTATATAATTTATGTTAAAATACGCGCAATAGTTATGTTATTGCAATATTGAAATAAACATATCGTGAGGTAAAAGAAATAGACTGGATAGTCATTAATTACACTTATGAGCGACATTATTGGGATGCGATAAAGCTCAAAAATAAAGATTAAAAAAAATAAACTTATCGTTGCACAAAAAATCGTGAAGTGCTAGCAACAACTATATCATTACCGTTGTAAGAACCTTAAAGGCCGGCAACGTTCTCGTGATGCCTCTAACATCGCGAGTAACTATGGGCGGCGGTGATCACTTTCCATCAGGTGACTCGCCCGCTCGTTTGCCTCATTTGCGATATAATAGTGAAAAATGAACTTACAATCAGTATCTTATAATAATTACAACTTAGTACTGCGAAAGTTTAAAAAATCCAACACCCTATCAAATCAAATCAAATCAGATTTATTTGCGAGAAAGTGGTTACAAGATGTTACAGATAAACACATTCACCAATTTCTGGAATGCAAATATTGGGAATATTCATATAAATACAAATATTCATATAAATACAACAAAAAATTACAATCATAAATCATAATACAGTATATAATATTACAATGTCATTTGGTTATTATTGATACTTCGTAACAATATCCGCGTACAATAATAAGCAATAATTATCTCAATTGATCAATTTTACAAACACAAACTTCAAACTAGTCTGTTTAAGTATTATGTAAGCGCAAGTTTAATCCTATTGCCCTTTAATTTAACAATATGACCGTAAACAATGCTGAACAAGCGCTCAAGTGGTTCGATGAGCACGGGGTGACTCAGTAATATTTAACATGTAATTAATAGCTACGAGTTAGTCTCCTGAAGTGCAACACGTTATACAATATGCTCAAGTGATGTTTAGTCGCATATGCGATAAATATCAACATTTTCTCAAGATAATGGTTTCCTCAAGATAATTAGAGTATTCAGATCCTTATGTTTTTTTAGACCTTTTTTAAAATGATGTTTTGGAGAAGTTCAACAATTTTAGATTGCTTTTAGCAATAAGGTATTCCTTTTATACGAAGGTAAATGTCTTAGCTATTATCTTCTGTTTCTTCCTATGTGTTGGGAATATATTATGTACAATAAAGTGGTATAAGTTTAGGAATAAACAATTGGACTGTTATACAATAGTTTAATGACGAAGAAAAGATAATGTGTTTCAAATACAAAAGTTTTTAGAATACTTCCGATAATATTACTCAAAACTACTGAGATTTAATTATGAGCAATGGAATACTTACCCCAACATAACCAGTCTGAAGCAGTTCTTAGGTGGCGGGGCAGTCTCCTCACAGCTCTGGGGCAAGGGCGTGCTAGGTCCCGGGGACTCCACGGCAGTCTCCCCCCCATCCACCCCCGCTCCCCGCCGGCACAACCACGAGGCCCCACATTTGTCCCGAGCATCCTCAACCGGGGCCGCGAATTGGCATTTCCGTGGAGACCTTTGCCGTCCACTAGGGGACAACGAAGACTTCAAAGGAGATGATGGTGCCCTAACAGGACTTGAGGATACTCTCACTGGACTCGGGGAGGCTTTCACTGGACTCGAGGATGCTTTAATTGCGGATGGGGATACTTTAACTGGGGATGACTGAAGGGATAGAGCTCCCCGGTCAGTGGTCCCGTTCAACATGTTTTATAGCACTTTTGTTTCAGTCATGGTTTCATTTACTTTTTTTAACACTTGGCACTTTACACATTAACACATTAGTTCACACTTGCACAATTTTAATTAATAACTTGTGTATTTAACACCTCAAGCTTTTAAATAAATAAATAAATATTCAGGTATATTTAATTACGTCATCTATTCCCAAACTAATCTTTTTTTGTACATACCTGTAATTGGTGTATTATATATACATGTTTCGATTTAAATAACTCTAAGTTTTTATGTGTACACTGTTGGTATGGCTAATAAATAAATAAAAAACTAAGCAAAGTTTTTACTATGAAAATTTGACAGCTCATAGATATATTTTAACATATTTTTTTTGTAAATACATTCATTCTGTAGATAAATTAACACCCAGACAGTTGAAAATTACAATCACAATCCTAAAGCAATTCAATAAAACCTTTAGATTTATGTTATAGGCTATAGCGGCAAAGATTAAGTTCAAATTACAGAAACTATTTATAAACTCAATTAAGTGCTTCAGTAAGTTTTCCAGAAACCATTTCACAGAGCTTTTACCTAGCGAAGTCTAATTAACTCAAATAAAAATTAACAAGAAAAACGAACTGATCGCTCGAAATAGCAAAATTAAAAGAATATAGTCATTTTATTACTAAATCAACATAAAGAGTTTTGAATAACGATTCTCATTTTATTTTTATTTACTCGATTTTAATAATTTTATAGCTTACTTTTGATGAAAAGAGTCAAAACCTTTTCCTTTGTTGAATACTTTGCATAGGTATATAATTGCATTTTTACGCAAACACTAAATCAATATTACAAGCTAACAGTTTTTGTTAGTTATTCAAAGAATCGCCGCGGTCGCGGAACTATCGCCCACTCTTAGATAATATAAATTAAAATACGTGATAGTAGGAAATAAGAAGGTAGTTTTAGAGAGGTCTTTGACTTCAATATTTCCAGTGATCTCCCACTTACATTGAACAAAAATATTGATAAAGGCACATTTACAATAGTCGTTAGGATTTGCATGCGGGATGCGGGCGATTTCTGTACCGCATGCCATACTGACGCTTTGGGATAATCGTTTTAATAGTTGTGAGAGTCACATTCGAAGAGCAGGAAATTTCTGTAACGTTAATAAAGTCCACATGACGAGTTTCATTGGTCGTTATGCCAAATACGGGGAGATCCGCACACATTAATCAACCGACTTAACGACAAAAGTAATTGACATGTTTTAATTAAATGTACTGCTACTCTTAACAAAGATACAAATATGGTATTTACAAAAGTATAACAATACTGATATTTTACATTTCCAACTCATTAAAATGAAAGTGAGAAAATACGATTTCAGAGGTTCACATTCTAGCAAATGGTATTCATATTAAAATTCCGAAATCGTATTAACTTCTGCAGTAGAAACGTTACATTTAATTCTATTTGTGTTTAAAACGTACGGCTTAATTTGAAATCTGATATTTGTATGGTAATTCAGTTCGATTACGCGTTGTATTCGTTGGTATTTTTAATTAAAATAGAATATAATTTTTGTAATAAAGAAAGAAAAATTATAATACAAAAAATAAACTTGTAGCTGTGTGGCGTTGTAACTTGCTTGCTGTTCAAGATCTTCATTAAAGATTGGATAAATTTTCATCAATATGAAATATCATCTTTTCATCCACAATCGCAAATTATTTACGTTTAGTTTTTATTTATTTATTAGATATGTACAAAAATCTACATTTTTATAAGTTCAACCACATATTTTATTCAACCACATTTCATCATTACGCGTTAAACTTTATTACGTAACCGCGTGTAATGATATTATATTCTGTTATGGGAAATATTGTTCTAAAAGTAAATAAAATTGTCAGTGGAAATTTGTAGGATTTGTGTTGTTCTTGTGTCAATAATGTAACAATGGACGTCTGATGGCCCTTGCAAACAATACAGAGTATGGGTTATATCCAGGTAACTTCGTATCAAGAGCTTTTAATGTTCATTAACCAGATTAACATCAGTGGCCATTGTACCGGAATGTCCTCTGCATTCACGGTTCAATTGTGTCGACTGTTGATCGGCGCTGCTCCAGAAATGCATCGATAACGTGATATAGGAAGCAGTAGAGTGCATTATGACAGGATATTGCCACATGGTAGATAGATATAGTAGTCAATATCGGGTACATAGTATATTATACATTAACACATTGTTTTTTAATTAAAGTTCTTGATAGATATTAGTTATTATATTTAGATTGATTCAATAACTAGTGACTAAATTAACTAACTGAAAATTACAAGCACTTTTGTGAACTGAAATTTGGGAGAAGCCACTGGCTCCCGACATACAGTTTTTTTAACTAGTTCGGGAACCAAATGTTTGCAATCGATAAATAAGTTTGTATTTGTATTTGTATAGCTTTTCACACCTACACAAACATATACTTACACGTGGCTCCCGACATACCGTTTTTTTAACTAGTTCGGGAACCGAATGTTTGCAATCAATAAATAAATTTGTATTTGTATTTGTATAGCTTTTCACACCTACGCAAACAGATACTTGCACGTGTCTGAGACGGATAACATTCGCTCTAAGGCTGTTTCGATGTGACCAGACCATTTTGGTTGTCGTCTCAGTGAACAGTTATTATAAATACGTTGTTTGAGTTGTATAGAGAATGTCTTGAAGCCTATCTATTTTCTGATACTTTGTCTCGGATACTTTACTAACATTATGAAATGGAGAAGTTTATTTCCTTAAACGCCTTTATGTCCAAAATTACCAAATGGTTTTGAAAAATTTCGTATTATGATAGTAATATTCATCTATACTAATATTATAAAGATGAAGAGTTCGTTTGTTTGAACGCGCTAATCTCAGGAACTACTGGTCCGATTCAAACAAAAATTTTGGTGCTATATAGCCCATTTATCGAGGAAGGCTATAGGCTATATATCATCCCGATATTCCCACGGGAGCAAAGCCCTGGGGCGCAGCTAGTTACAAATATAGCCTATATAGCAATACACTTTGTTCTATGAAACCATATATATTATGTAACTTCATAATTAACCATGGGATATACTCGTACAAGAGCGTTAACGTTCATTAACTAGATGAACACAGCGGCCATTGTACCGGAACGTCCTCTGCATTCACGGTTCAATTGTGTCGACTGTTGATCGGCGCTGCTCCAGAAATGCATCGATAACGTGATATAGGAAGCAGCGCTGAACAAGCTAGTAGTAAATATAATAATGAGATCATATTAAATCAAATATTTACAGATATTAATTTAACTGATGTTTTTACACGTTATAGAGAGAGAGAGAATGAGACATGTAGACTTACACTTTTAAGATAAAATGTTATGTCGTAGATCTGCAGCCTTCCAGATTTAAAATTACAGAAGTATTTTTATCTATAAATTAAAATGAATCTATAGATTGCAATGAATGTTATAAATAATTTATTCATTTATATTATGAATTTAATTTCAACATTAATACAATGTGTGCGCTTCCAGATATAATTAAATATAAATTTAGTATATTATTAATATCAAAGCCTGGTTCTCGTTCATAGTATAATAATACTATTATGCAGGGTAACAACATAATATGTACCAAATTTGTTATTTTTCACTGATAATTGTAATGTAATATTTTATTCAGAATCAAACAAATAATAAGACTACGGCTAAAATGAATTCGAATTGCCTATAAATAGTTCTACCCTCTAACCAATACGTTTATCAAATCATACCTCTCATTCATCAGAATGTTTACAAGTAATTTCCCCACCACCAACCATCCACTAACAATATCCTTTGACGCAAACTAGCAATATTGTAAATGTAACCTGACAACATAGCGGGTAAATCAAATATCGCGTCCACGAGTTTTAATTGGCTCGTTTTGGCGCAAACTCGGCCCGACCGCAGGCTCGGGGAATTTCGACGAGAATTACTGAATGTTCAATAAAAACAGGTGATAGATAGAATCGTTGGAACGTAACAGATGAAATTGCTTAGAATAACAGCGGTTTTGTAGACCTACGTATTGGGATTTGTGAGGTACATTAACAGCCGTTTTCAAAAATGTATCAAAGATTATGGATAGATTGTAATCTCAGATTAAATGACATTTGATTGTCAAAAGTCCTAACAAAGGCCATCCGTCGACAGCGCAGCGTATTGAAATCAAAGTAAGTGCAAATAGATAGATTTGCCTGACTTTAGTAAGCAAGACAAGGGATAGATAGAATATTGAAAACGGCCGTAAGTGGTTTATCTGACGTTTTATGTTTATCTTTGGCGATTCGTTTCGGCGTTTTATTTAAAATCAAATCGTCATTTTTATTGGTCATTTTTCTACTGAAAAACTGGCGAAAAGCACGATGATTATTATTTAATTAATAGATACCGATAGTAAGAAGAAAACTCAAATCTTTTGAAGTTTGAAAAAGGAATCAGAAAACTACAAACAAAGGTATAGACAACTGGGTTAAGATTTTGTTATCTATAAGTATTTGAGGATACCGTAACCAATTTCACTTCTTCCCATCATCGATATTATTACGTTCAGAAATTTAACCATACTTTGTAGGAAACGGATGACGTCACATAAAACTGCAGAACCGATAAAACCGTGATTAAAATTTTATGTCAATTCGATGTCGGAAAGCAGCTGACATAAGATCCGTGTGATTAGCCGTTAAGGGCCTCTTATGCGGGTGCCCTAAGCTTTTGAAGCGCCTCG
>LQNK01000538.1:546924-559610 GCA_001586405.1 Phoebis sennae | reverse complement strand
TTTGGATCCATCCGGTCTAAGGTACATGACGTTGCCGTTACTCGTCCAGCATCTTGTAACACCAAACTTCTTACGTGCTTCCATAAAAACATCTTGTCGAATCTTAGTTAAGAATTCAGATACTGTGATGCCCGTGCCTTTGAGCTTAGTTTTAGCTGTCCACACTTTGTTCCTTGTTTGCACATCCTTGAATTTCACTAAAATTGGCCGCGTTTTACCATCAACTGCACGACCCAATCTATTACAACGGCTGAAAACTACTTCTTGAATTTCAGGAATTTGCATACTGTTAGACATGGTATTAATTACAGAATGAAGCACATTTTCATCCTTAGATTCTTTAACTCCATGTAGTAGCAAAATTTTGCGGCGAGTATGCATCTCAAGACGATCCTGCATTTTAAATAACAGCTCCACTTGGTTGTGTAATGTTTTTAAGGAAAAGAGGACAAAAGATCTGAACTGATCATACTCGGTGGCCAGTGAAGTATTCAAAGATGGATTGTTGTGGTGCAAAGCTTTTTCAAATTCCGTCATTCTAGTGTTAAAAGACTCGGTCATGTTCACAATAGAGTCTTTAAGTGATTCCATGAGTATAGTTTGTGAGTGATAACAATAGAAGTTAATGATTTAATTCCAGGAGAATAATGTAAGTAGGCTGGTAGGTGCAATATATAATTTTTCTTAGTGATTCATATGCATAAGTAGTTGATATATATTTTTAAATGATAATTTAATCAGAGCTCACAATTTTCGTTGTTGACAGTTGCACACCTACCCACGAAAAAAAATTATTAATGAATGTATTAAGCGCTACTTCTTTGGTTTTAATAATATTTAAAAAGCATACAAATTGAATAATCTTTTTTAAAATATATTTGTGTTTACATTAACTTTAGTTGTTTATAACAATTTTTTTGTTTAATATTCTGTTTCGAATAAATTATTATACGTTATACACTTCAGGCGCAATTGCGTATTCAAACAGACGTACCTAATTAATTTGGGTTTCTTAGTAAGATGACATATTTTCAACGTATCATTATAGGTCAATATACATAAATTTTTTTAACCCAAATATGTCTTATTTGTCAATTATTTTGTTACATTTTATTTAATTTTAAAGTCTTAAATGAGTAATATTGAAATATGTGAGATTTAATTTGATTCTGAAGTCAAATTAGTCCCTAATCCTTCGTTAACCTATTTAAATATTTAGTCAAATTAACTTCACAACATTGATTCAAATTAACTTAAAATTAATAAACGGTTTAGTATATATGAAAAGGCGTATTTCGTTTTGAAACCGTGACAAATTACGTATAATTTCACGCAGATTCGTTCCGTTTACAAATGATCTTAGTGTCAGATTACTTCAGCCCTGTGACAAATTACGGAGATCCCTCCCAGGAGGCTGTCATGCTCTGCAAACTACAAATATTAATATGGAACGTAACTTATTTATATAGCAAGCAGATACCGACGTTTCGCTCGAATAAACTTATATTGAAAACTAACTCTCTGACCCGGTTTTAAGTGTTTCAGGTTTTGTATACAGACCTCATTCAAATTAATAAAAATAGCCATAGTTAATTGAAAAATTTTTTTTGTTTACTAGAGTAATATTTAAATTTAACATATTTTAATTTAATGACGTTGAAAATGGGAAATCCATTGAAAAAAATGGAATTATTTCATTATTACATTTCCAAGTACAGTATAAAGTCTTTTTATTAGGTTAAGAAATGAATTTTAAGTGTTAAATAAAAACGAGAGAAAATATTATCTAAAGTACACCGCCATACATAAAACCGGTGAAACTATCTTTCCGCTAAAAATTGCATTGAGTGAGCTCGTAAAAACGTAATAATTTTTATAACCTTAATGCCAGCTCTACTTCAGAATTCACCTCAATGATATTCTTTTATTTTAAATTACATCAGAAAGTATATAAATAATTCTCATACTTTTTAGATATAATTATTATCATACAAATGTTTTAAATTTAATACGAAATAAAATAATATAAAATCAGTATACAGAACTAAATTTCAAACTAAGAATAAACTAAATGAACTTTATCAAGGCCAATAAAATAGCTAGTCAAGTTCTTGTCTCTAGAGCATAGATTCAAAGACTTGTTTCTTTCTTGTTTTCCAACTATCCTCAAAAAAAAATAGGAAGACATTCTGTCAAATATTTTGTATTGCATTAATTGGAAATGTTGACATAATTATAATTTATATCGCAATAATGAATTATGCATACATCAAATGGGCAATTGAGTTGATTCTGTACATCAACTGTAATTGACACACGTTTATGCAAATATAAACTATTATTCTATTCTATTTTAAAACGTACATGTATCTCCTTCCTTAAATATCTAAAACGTAACTCATATAACCTGTAACCTTCATACAAACATACATACAGACATACAGCTGTCAGTCCTTGAACCTAAGTACTTTAAAACCTACACCAATGACTCTTGTAATACCGTGCCTTACTGCCAAGGCTCACGTCTTGAATAAAAGATTTTACAATAAAACTGAAGATAATCGCTTCGTGAAATGGTTAACTTATCGAATCTCATACGTGTCGCGACGGTAAAGAATCGGATTTTAATGTTTTCCTTTCGCCCAAAAAGCTTATCTCAATACTAACGTGGGTGTAAAGAAGTACTAAAGAATGTGCGGACGACCCTGTGTCAATATTTAACATAAGGAATCTTTGAAGAATTCTTTGAATTCAAGGGCCTTATAATAAAAGTTAAATAATAAAGATAAGAATGTTTCTATTTTATCTTTTTTGTATTATTTTAGTAATTCAATTTAAACTTAAAAATATACAGCACTCTATGTATTCATTTTATTATTATTTGTTATGATTACTTTTACCACACCACCAGATTACAAAAGTGTAACACTTAAAAAACAAACTAAATACAAAACTGCATTAAATTCAACAGTATAGAAAATTACCGTTCACGTGAACCTGAAAATTTTATATAACAAAAATATACTAATAAGTTTGTGTATTTTTATGCAATACTTTTACATAAAATATATTACTTATACACAATCACTACACAATCTCGTAGCATCGTAGCACGCTACGCCACGCGCGCTTCTACGGCGAAGGCTCGAGAGGGACTGCCTGACGGGGATGCCAGGCTTAGGCCTTCTCGTTATGAGAGCAAATTCCTGCATTAATTAGATGCGATTTATGCTTTATTGGAATAAGCTGTGAATAAATAGTAATGAATAAGGAGATTATGCCATGCTAATATATTTTGTTGGAAAAAGTTCAATCATTTAGTGACAAAAACGATCTAAATAAATGATTAATTATTTTAAATATGAAAGATATATAGTTCGCTAATAGATGCTTATTTTTTTATTCTTAAATATATAATATCCAATTTTTTTAAAAAATGTTCCTTAAGCGCTTAAATATAGAAATCGGATATATAAAAAGGAAGGGAGAAAATAACGCGTAATGTTCAGAGATCACCATCACCCACAAACTTGTGAAGTTTTCGTCGCTGGTATGCAGTCACGACAACATACAGCAACAGATAACTGTTGCGTCTTATGCCAGTATCAAATGCTATAAATCGACTGCTCCATAGTAACTTATATAGAAGGTAAATGTGTAAGATCCTCTATTTTAGGATTCAAGTAATGCATAGTACAACGACTGATAACTTTCGCGTACTGTGTCAATATCAGTCACTATAAATCCACGGCACTATAAAGCACAATAACTTGAATGAATGAATGAATAATTCTTCTTGAATAAATAATATCTATCTATCTATTGCACAAAGAAAGGATACTACAAGAAAAATTATAACAAGTAGAAGTGATAATTACAGGTGGCGTCTTATAGCTTAAAGCGATCATAAAATAAATTCTCTATTTTATTATTCCAGCAACTTTAAGTAGAGCAACAGATAACTGTTGCTTTTGCCCCAATATCAGCCGGTATAAATCAAGGACTGCATAATAACTTATACCTACACACGGCATATGTATATTATCTCTGCTTTATATAATATAAATGGTATATAGTATAAATGGTAATGGTCTATTGCGCCGGTGGGCGTGGGTTCGATCCTCACGAGTAGAAAATTATTTGATATACATTGTAGGTGTTAATTTATCTCTAGTACGTATGTATGTATTAACAAAAAAAAAGCATGTTTAGGATTATTTATCAGGTATCCAGTCTCCATAATACAAACCTTGCTTGGTTTGGGACTGGATGGCGTATTGTTACTTATAAATTTTACGCGAGTGAAACTAATAATGTTATATAAACTCACTAAATTAATTTCTCCGTTGGCGACCTAACCTAGCCATAGTGAGTCTTAGCCGATTCAAGAGAACAACGCATAAAGCAAATATGTAAAACCAGCAGAGATGCCCGTATACAAGGAACGCAAAGAATAGCAACAGTTAACTGTTGCTTCCTCTCCCAATATCAGCTGCTATAAATCGACGGCTCACGCACGCTCCAATTACTTCCCACCATAATGTGGGAAATATTTTTTCATATACCTTATCTCCTTTATCTTGTTCGGAGTTAATTTTGAGGTAAGTGTAAAAACGTGAAATCGCTTGCTGAAAATATACTTCAATACGAGGTAAAATAGCATTTTAGAAGAACAGCGTTAATATATTTCGTTATTTAGTCTTGGAGTAAATATTTATTAAAGGAAAACATTTAAAGTGAATTTAGAATGTATTCAAAATTTTAGGATTTAAGGCAGAAAACAATAACAAATCTTATGTGAAAATTTTTATTAAATACATGAACATAAAATTATACGAACAGATAAGAGAATAAATAATAAATATTCCTGGACATTTAACACAACACCACCTAGGCCTGAAATAAACAAAGCTTGTACTATGCAAACAAGATAACTTATAGCGCCAATCGTGTCGTCAGATGTTATATAATCTTCTAAAGTATAGTCTAGTAGTATCTTTTTGTCGTCTGAAATAAACTGATTTTATCCATTTTTTTATTATTTCCTACTTTATACTCGTACATGTTTAATTAGCAACAAAAGGATGTGTTTATATAGTTTGTACATTTAGGAACTAAGTGTACAGACTGACAGTCTGTACATTTAGTTCCTACCAAATGTACAGACTTACAAAATATACAAAGTAGGAACTTCTAAGGTTTATAAGCAAACTTCTATAACTCGAGATATACCAACATTGTATCACATTCAATGTGGATATAAATTTATGCATTTTTAAAATCATACTCCTAGGTTATTTAAGTTGTAAGGACATTATTACCGAATAATATAGTATAGTAGATGTACGGACATCATTACATGTTTATCAGGGTATATAGTGCCATGTTTATGTATTTAGATATTAATTTATTTAGAAAATTTGTACTTATTTACTATGTAAAGGCACTTATGCACTTTATTGTTCAGCATAGAAAATAATATAGACATGTAAGTATATTATAATAATATTTAGTTGTTTTAATTTTCGAAACAAATTGTACTTATTATTAGAAAGCTCAAGCAGTGCCAAATACAATATTGGTATCATTATTTCTATTACATCGACTAGCTACGAAAGCATTTTTCCTTACTGTATATCAAGTTTAACAAGCAATATAAGGAATTGTTTGTATTTTTAGATCTTGTTTTTAGTATTTGAAACAAATTGAATGAGTAAAAAAATTGCTAGCATAATATAATAGTAGGTAACGTAAGGAAAAAAAATTGACGACAAATAGTTGTAGTCGTATAAAAGGAAGCTACTCAAAAAACCAGCTTGTTAGTAATAAATGATGAACCGTGTATTAGGGATCCTGTACTATAAATAAAAGTCTCAAATTAAATTTTCGATAAGTAAATGGAATAATGCCATAATCTTGTAGTGATTAATAAAAGCATTCGTTCGGGAAAAGTCACTTACCGAACTTTTCGGATCCAAATCAAATAATTAAGTCGTTTTTCTTCAAAATTAATATCAAAACCTGGTACTCTCCATTGATCTTAAACCGAAAATGCATGTAGAATGTATAAACATTGCTTTAAATATCAAATTGTGAGGCTAAATTAAACCAAGGCTTAATAAAATATCGAAATTTCATAAACTAGTTACGCAGGAATCAAGAATGATTCATAAAATACCCATATAATAATAATATTTTTATCGATTCCCAAATCAACTCTGCGTCATGTAATATTAAACAATTTACTATTATAATTAACATCCAGATATATTTCCTAGGAAATAAACATGTCTTTCCCAATAATAACTCAAATTCAGATTTAATTCCGCAGAAATAGGGCAAACGAACACCAAACAGTCCAAGACAACATATTCGCATTAAATAGTCTACTTAGCTAATCCCCATTACTCAACGAGGCGCCGAGATGATTCTGAAGAGCGACCAAGCTGTTTTTATAAATAAGTATTTATATTTTCGTTTAAATATTTAAGAAGTTATAGTAATTTCATGTTGCAACAAGATTAAATTATCTTTGCTTTCAAATGACACTCGTCAATTGTCAAAGTTTAATAAAAAAGAAGGCTGCATTCAGTATTTGCATTCATTAGTAACAGTTCCGCCATGGTGCTCAAACGTCTTATTGATGTCACGATCCAGCTACCCTCATTTTGGAAATAGTCATATGACTAGCTGTGATTTGTGATCAACTGATCAGCTATTACACCAGTTGTGTACAATCACAGTACATTTTTATTACGATCAAAATGATGTACATAGCCGGAAAAATAGGATTTATCACTATATACTTAAGCGGCAATACAAGTTTGTTGTACCAAAGAGTCCCATATTATTTACATTAAATTATGTACGTAGCGGTCTACGTCTTTTAATTGTGCATGTCAATTTCTTTCCTTTTTCTAGAGCTACTTATCTTGTTTTTTTATAGGGATTGGTCCTATGATCCTATCCCTTAAATTTTATCAAATTACAACACAGACAAACTGCATTATAATTAGAAAACCAAATATATAAGAATTTCTATTACTGATATCATGTTGTTGAAATCCGCAACCAGTGCAAACATAAAGAACATTCATATTTTTCTGGTATGTGAGAATTTTTCTTTACGTTTAATTTTACTCTCGCTTCGTCTCTGTATTGTAGATTTAATAAATTCATGAATAACAGATTTAAGTTTATCAATTAATTATGTATATTTAATTACAAAATTAAATAATATTTATTTAACACCGCTTTGAAGATAGGCAATCTATATTTATAGAATTTTAGATGAATAAAAGTTATACTTGATTTTTGTAATGAAAGTAAGCAATTAAGAACTTACCAATTTCTCCTCATAGTAAAATACCTTAGATAAAACTTACCAATTTGTTAACTCCTCATGGTGAAATATCTTAAAGATACTGATTAAAAAATAAATCAAAAAATATGTTTTTCGTAAATGTATGGACACTCTTGTGAAGCAAACTCGTTAAAGAACCCCAGCTGTTTAACCCGACTAGCTTTTAGATCAGCTTTTATGAAAAAATACTATAAAACACATTAAGACCCTCATCTATATTACTTAAGAAGCTTTATTGTGTACTTTTTAACCTACTTTGTAAGGGTGGATTATCAATTTATCACTTCCTTTAATAGGTATATTTTCTGCAAAATTCATTGTTTGTTATATGATTTTTATGGTATGTTTTAAGAGTTTTTTTTAATATTAATATGGGACTGAAATATTGAATCAGTAAGGAATTAATTAAATAATTGTATTTTTGTTTCTTAATGACATTTTTTTTTACTGATTTTGGTAATAAACGCTCAAAGAATATATGACGCGCTAGGCCTATAAGTATTTAAAGGTAGTGTTTATTCGAGTGATTCAATGATCGGTTTCTTTACTAAGTGTAAGTATAAACAAACATTATAAGAGAGATAGATTGAAATGGGGATACATGGTTTAACGAACACTTCACCCGCAACTTCCTTCCTCGTACGGTGAAGCTTGGCACTCCGGAACGAACTAGTATTTGTTGTATTTTAGATCAAATTCGACGTTGGGGCCTTCAAGAGACTATATTATACCCAACAAAGGCCGGCAAAGCACCTGTGACACTCCCAGTGTTTCAAGTGCTCTGGTGATCACTTAACACAAGGTGATCATCTCGGTCCTTTGCTTACTCAGCCATAATAAAAAGTTTTAAGTTACTAAGTTATCCTTATCCATAGAGAAGTGTAATTACGCATAATGAGACGGGTACTTGTAAGCGTCCAGTTAACGTTAATAACGACAACCACGTTTTTTCTTACAACCAACAAGATAAATGACTTTGTACGTACATCCTTTTTGTGCCAAACTAAAATCTACCGTAACCACCTCGCTTTACCATTCATTTTCGTATTTGTTGAATTATTTTATTTATTTATTATTTCCACTTTTGTCTTGTCAGGTAGGATAGTTATTTTGATACAAATTACTTATAGTAATGCGAACTTACAGTTTCGCACCTGTTCACAGTTATTATCATAATTTAATTATAATACACCTTCTTCTTAATCACACCAATTTTCAAGGACAGAAGAAGTCGAATAAGTATTGCATTTAGTTATTTTATTTAATTTATAGTTAGTCAGTTGTTTATAAATTTCGGACCCACGTATGGGGATGTCAAGATTCAGTGACCTACTATTATTTGCTCTAACCCTGTAATACTTCACTAATCGACTACGTATACCCTTTTGAACTATTTACCATTTTGACGTAAATTTTATAGTAAAGTCACCATTTTGACTTTCACGGCAACCTACAATAATTATATCATTGAGACTCTCAGTGACTTTTATTTTTATACAATTATTTAATTATACCAACCGAATAAAACTCAATTTCGCTTACCCTTTGACCATTACAATAATCACAAACGAAATAATAAATCAACGACCGTTACTAATATTGTGATCTTTACTGCGTATCAATTTCGATTTAGGTAATAGAGTCGGCCTTCGGTAATAAACTAGAGGAACAATAAACGAATTCCATTTGAGCGTGTTTTATTTTCTTGCTACATTTCACGTACAATTCCAGCTACTTTCAGAATTTTTATTGGGAACAATCAATTCCACATAGTTGCTTTTACGTCACTCAAAAACAATAACTTCATTGTTATTGCTCTGAATACACTGAATTCTACTGGATAAGTAAATAAGTGAAATTGTTCCTATAATTTTGTGTTGTTGCATATGCATGTTAAAAATAAATTAAAAACCTATATTATGGCAAATGCTGAAAAAAATGTACCCATTAATATTCGTAAGTATGTCTTTTGATACTAAAACCACAAATAAACAAAAGATTTAATAAATCGTCTTAAAACAAACGTGTCTTCGTTCAGAAACTTCATATAAATTATGCATGTAATACAGTGCTAACGAATAATAAAAATGCATTGTTATTTGTTAAGCTATACGTTGATAATATCAGCGATGCCCATCAAAATAATATTAGTGCAACTTTATGCTTTTCACTTTTGCATATTCTCTTCAATAGTTGACACTAAACATAAATCATATCAATTATTTACTATGATGTCACTAGCACATCCCTTGACGATATATTTATGATCACAAACGCGCCGGGCTTCTAATCAACTCTGTTGGAATATTGCGATGCGCACATCGGGTGAATTCATATCGACAATAACCTCGTCATTTATGTTCAACCAGTCACGTAGGTTATAAATTCAAGAGAGACCATTTGTTTTGCAATAAAAACCATTTATAAAAGCTCCGTTTTACGCATTGAACGTATGATTACGAACAATTTAATTTAGAAGTCATGTAGAATGTAGGTGTCTACAATGACTCCTTACATAAAAGTACTTAAGATACGTCGTCTAAGTAAAGTAATATTTTCTACCTAACTAAATATTTGAATGAAATAACCTTTGCACTCTTTGGTAAATATACAAAATTATTGTCTACGTTAATAAAATCATAGACATTTAAATACTTACCTCGAATCGTTCCGCGGTTGATATTTTGAGTAAAAAGGAGATTTTTATCGTACACTAATAAAGTAAGTTCTTTAATTGCATAAAAAAGCATTTTTTGTTACTTTCCACAGCTCTTGGATTTAATACTCAGTCGATTTTCATTGTTATTGAGGCGGAGCAAGACGGCTGCGATACCGTAAATTGTGCTAGCATTAATGACGGTCAGGTTTCTAAAGGTGCAGTTAACAATTATTGCGGTGAATTTTAAGACTAAATAACATTTTTATATTGTATTATTATCCTACATTATATAATTCAGAAAGAATATGCTACTCACGCCTGAAATATACGTCCATAAGGAATTAGCAATGGGGATTATGACATGGCAAAAATATATTGCAAGTACTTATCCACCATTTCAATTTTCAGCCAGTGTGTGGAAACTTAGTTTGGACATTCATTTAATTACTTTTCTATTTTGTTAAAACGAGTTGTCTCAATAAATGCATTTTCCTTCCTTTCATTAGGGTGTATTTCATTATTAATGTATTGTTCATTCAAGTTAAAAAACGGTATTTTATAAAAATAAACAAGTCATATTGAGTAAAATATAGGAATATTAAATGGAAAATGTCTAATTTACTTTATAAGTCTAACTGTTCTCACTCAGCGAAGATGTAGGCAATGGTGAAATAATTTTTGAAATCGGTTCACTCGCGCTAAATTCAGGGTGCATATATTGGTTTCCAGCACCTATTAGGCGATCCTGTTTCGTAATGTGGCCGGGGGCCTGGAGGCATTTCCATACTGTTCTACTCCTTTCCCAATTTCCCATCATTAATCCTCTCCTTATCCCTTCCCCTTCCTTCAAGCCGGCATCTGCGACACTTTGCTTTTCTTGGTGTTCATGGGCTGCGGTTAGTCACTTAACATCAGGTGAACCACATGCTCCTCTTGCCTGCTTTTACATAAAAACACGTTCAGTAGTTACGGCGTGTTTGACACACAAACAACCAAACTTTCTAACATTTGTAGACTTGTACATATAGATTGAATTATATTGGTGTGGGTAACGCTCCTATAGGAGAAACGAAACAAATCTGTATATTTTTGGATTTTATTTACAAGGAAGGGATCATTACCTTGGCATAAAGTAAACTTATAAATAGAGTGAAATAACACACTAATAATATTTAACGATTTAATCACAAGAATTATAAGCTAGGTGCGGAAATTACCTTAACCATCGTTTTCACTATATTTATATTGAAAATGAATGAGCGATGAAATAAAATACGAATATAAAAATAATCATATTAAATTAATTCAATTAATTATATTTGCTGGCAATTTTATGTAAAATAATAAAAATGGCGTCTGATACAACAGCTACAATATATACAATTTACGGGTTTTATGTACTAGTGTTTTAATGGCTCACCTAACAAATTTACATAAAATATTTTGGCTGACATTTGATATTTTTTTCTCATTCATCGTGTTAAATAAATTTGACTTTCGTTGCGACTTTAATCTTGTTTTCATGATGAAATTAAGCGGATCATTTTGGAATTTAAATAAGGATTACCTAATCATCCTAAAAAACGACGAATTCAACAACAAAAAAGCTTCAATATACAGCGTTAATTTTGCACTAAAATTATCTGTCAGTGCGACAATGTTTTGACGAATTCAACCTAAAATTCAACCGAATAAAATCCATTTTACAATTCACTATGAAAATTTTACAATGTCTTTTAGTATGAACGCAAACACCGACACGTTTTTCGTTTCATAAAAATAAAAATGTCTAT
Organism: Phoebis sennae; assembly: GCA_001586405.1. Lineage (NCBI taxonomy): Eukaryota > Metazoa > Arthropoda > Insecta > Lepidoptera > Pieridae > Phoebis > Phoebis sennae. The sequence continues at coordinate 547,795 of LQNK01000538.1, read as the reverse complement.
AACCTTTATATAAACAACCCAATAATAACACATTCGCGCCATTTCTATTATTCAATGACATCACATATCATAGAATCCTACAACGATCGAATCAACGCGGCCGTACAGCCGTCCTTGTCTTACAAATAGGGAATATCACAAGTGCGAGAGGGATGGTCTCAGTGCGACGAGACGTGCTTGTGTCGCCGGTGGTCGTAGTTCACGAGTCTCTGCCCGACCAAGTATTTGTCATTCTTTATGTGCTCGTATAGTTTTCGGAATTGTTTGATCTGTAATAGGAAAAAAATATTTTAAAATCGTTACTAGAATTGTAAGCTAATCACATTCTTGAGAAGTATATAATGCAATATGAGGTTTACAGCATCTAATATTTTATCACTGTTAAAAAAGGCAAGCTTACCAAAGTACATTAATAAGTAAAAACAAAGCTGTAGGTACAGTTAGTTACATTAAAATTCTATTTTAAATGGCACCTTGAAAAATGCTATACAGCACACAAACGAGTAGGAATAAAAATTGTTATGTATGTTATTCTTGTGTTTTTATGTTAACTCGGTAAACCAAATCTATCCAGTAGGTTTTTTCGTGAAAGAGTAACAAACATCCATACTTTTTTTATTCGCATTCATATGATAAACTCATGGTCATAATTCTACCCCAAACTCGATCATGTGTTTTGCTAATGTTGTGCGTGTTTTGCCCATTTATAACTAACCTTGAACACCGCTAGCGCCGCTAGTTCTGAGGTCATCAATAGCGCCGGGTACACCCGCCTTGCAGTAGAGGGGATGAGAGGAGAGGAGAAGACGATATCACGAGAGGCGCGATACTATGAGCAAACGCTAGCTCGTGCTACACCCTTGTGCGAATC
>LQNK01000538.1:485276-536510 GCA_001586405.1 Phoebis sennae | reverse complement strand
TGATCTCTTTGTTTTCTAGGGTCCCATTACGAACATATGCCATCTTAGCTGCTCTGACACTTGGTACCATGTCTCTGTCTAACCTGGCTCTCAGTTACCTGAACTATCCAACCCAGTTGATATTCAAGAGCTGCAAGCTGATTCCAGTGATGATCGGCAGTATTATTATATTAGGAAAAAGATATGGATTCATTGATTATGTTGCTGCCATTATAATGTGTGTGGGATTAACTATGTTTACTTTGGGTATGGATTTTTGCATAATTATTTATATTAAATGCTATTAGTACATCTTCAATAATAAGTATTCCATAAAATGTCCCTCAATTCAAGCAATTCTGTTTTGGTTGAGTGTATGATTGTTTTAAATATTGTAACTTTGCTTAAGAAAATTCCAATATCTATTATATTGGAATTTTAAATTGGTATTATTTTTATGTAAGCACTTACAATTGCACATTTATTATTAATAATTATGTAATTGTAAGCGCTTGCTTCTGGGAATGGTTACCAAGAAAAGCAGAAACTTTAGTATTTTATAAGCTCAAAAAGTAACAATTACCGTCCGAAACAAAAAGCCAAAACAATCTTATTGTCTCTTATTTTTTTATCCACAGCTGATTCAAAAACATCACCAAACTTTGATATAATAGGTGTGATAGTCATATCACTTGCATTGCTATGTGATGCAATCATTGGCAATGTTCAAGAGAAAGCCATGAAACAGTTCCAGGCCACAAATAATGAAGTGGTGTTCTATTCATATGCTATAGCCAGTTTCTACTTGCTGGTTATTACTGGATTCAGTGGAATTTTGAAGGATGGATTTGTGTATTGTTCAGAGGTAGGTTTTCTTGGCTCTCAATTTTATATTTAAAGTAGCTGAGCTCTTCAGTTTCACCCGCGTTACTATTCCGTTCCCGTAAGATTTTGGGTATAAAAACTATCCTGTGTCATTCCTGGGATTTCAAAGAATCATTGTACAAAGTTTCTACCACATCGTCCTTTACTTTGAGAGTCCTTTAGTTTGAAACAAACAAACAAATCTTTCCTCTTTTTAATATTAGTATAGAAAAGGATTACATAGTCTAAACAAAAGAAAGTCAATTAAACAACCACAGTTTTCTCTTTAGGAACATTAAGCTGTTGTTTATTATTACATATTTACTTGTTTTGATACGCCTATAATTTAAAAACTCAAGTAAAGATATACATAATTTATTATTGTGCATATCAATTAGCAAATGATATAAAAATTTATCTATAAAGTGGTGTCATTAAGTAGTTAATCAAAAAGCATAACTATCAATTTAAATAGTAAGAAAAATCCCACCCACCCACACACACACTCACTCATACACATACACAGAAACACAAACACATGCTAGTTTAAGTGTTTATAAAAATTATTGAAATTTAAAATTTTGTGTATTTGATAAGTAGATATTTTTCTTTTAATTTGATTGTATTATTGTTTATATTTAATTATGAATTGTACACACTAATAATCATTTGAAGGATCTTGCTACACAACACATTCTGTCGTAGTGTGAGCAAGCGATTGCAGGTATATGATTGAATATGTAATTTTACTTAGATGTGAATAAATGAAAAAAATGATAACCTCTTTCAGGATCCTGCAACAATGTACACCAACATATTCTTCCTAAGCATTTGTGGTTACATGGGTCTGCAAGCTGTATTGACTCTGGTCAGAATATGTGGAGCTACAGTAGCTGTCACAGTTACTACTATGAGGAAGGCATTGTCTATTGTCATATCCTTTGTGCTGTTCAGCAAGCCATTTGTCTTTCAGTAAGTATTTTTTATGAAGACTAAAAGTTTTTTGAAGCTTTATAAAGGTATGCTTAATGAATACATGTTCTATCTGTGGTATCTACTATTTTATCTTATAATCCCATTCCTGTGGGATTTCTGGTAAAAAACATCCTTATTTCCTCTCTGGAGTTTCAAACTATATTAAAATTTCATCCAAATTGGTTCAATTGTTTTGGCATGAAAAAGAGACAGACAGACTAACTTTCTCATTGATTATATTAGTAAGTGAGGAGTAAAGAAACTAGTTAGTGGATGGATTCAAAAGTTATTATTTTCTTTAATTTGTTAGATAGTTAAACCAATTTTAAAAAAAAAAAACATCAACAATATTCTATCAACTTGAGTGGTCTTTATTTTTTATCGTACAATTTATTTATTTAACTGATTAAAGTCTATGAAATGTGATAACAATCCAGAAACTTAATCAAATCCTTGTCACACCCACTAAATGACAAACTTTTCGCTGTCGTACATGCTAGTTAGTTACCTGTGTATTTTATTATTTTAGTTTTATGATGGCAAATTTAATTATCAAATATAAATTAATAAATTTCATTGAGTATGTGGAAAATGTTGTATTAAATCAATTTAATTTCTATTCTAGGTATGCCTGGTCCGGTATGCTGGTGGTATTGGCGATTTATTTAAATCATTACAGTAAAAAACACCCAAATTATGTTCCTAGACCAGTGGCCAAAGTGTGGCAATATATGCAATCGTTTTACCAATCTGAATACAGATACCTTAGGATTAAGAGCAAAATGTATACAGATACAGTTTAGGTTTTTAATAGAAGTTATTTTAGATGGAATTTATTTATATTTAATACAAAACATTGTTGCTGTGAAGTCATATCTTAGTTTTGTAAAATAGATTCATTTTAAATGCACATTTTAATACGAGTTGTTACTCACGGCCTTGTATGCATTTAGTTCGATTGATACTGCATAAAATGCTATGTAGTTAATTTTATTAATTTGGAAATTTATGCTGTGAACATTTTAATTGTATTTATGTTTTTTTACTAAATGTAATAGTATTATTATAGTGATATTTTGTAAATAAAAATACATTTTATATATCAATGACATTTATTTCATTGTATGTACAAAATCTTATAAATGTAATCGTTTTCATACAAAAGTGTCCAAATTTAAAGTGTTTTGATTATTTGGAATGTTAAGACACTATTTCTCAATTGATCTCATAAATTCTAGAACAAGAACGATAAGTGATTAAAGCATTCTCAATACTTTTGAAACGCAAAAGTTATGTATAATTGTGATCAGTCGGAATTGTAACAATTTTTATTAAATTTATAATACAATTTAGCCATATACATGTCGTGAAGGTTATTGGTCAAATAATTAAAGTTACACAGGTCACAAAGTCTAATTACGCTAAAAATTAAATACACCTCCTTCAACCACTTGCACTTAATGTACAATAATTCTTTGGTATATGGTCCTAAAGCTATTTTCACAAGAAACATTGGCCCCTTTGCAATTTTAAAATTCAGTATTGTATATTTGGACCAGTTAAATTTAGACATGCTCATTTATTTCTATTACAAATTTGTCGCAAAGGAGCCCCAAAACATCCATTATTGGTACTGTGAAGTAATCTATGAAAACGTTACAAAATTTCGCAAATTATACTCTAGAATTCACAAATCAACAATATTAACAGGATCTACTATTTTTGGACAGGTAGTGTTTGTACGCAATATAAATACAGAATTCTGTTATGTGCAAATGTAAAAATATCTTCTATGGATATGAAATGAACTTTAAAATATATATAATGAAAATAAAAATGCTAAATAATTCATCTTTTTCACCGAGAATGTAGATAATATTACACTTTCACGTCTCATTCTCATATAAATAACAATATAAATCTGTGGATAAAATGAAGATAAACGCACCTAAGCGTGAATTCAGATCATTTACAAAGTGTGATAAAAATATCACACAATTTTAGAATATGAAAATATCTAGTAAGGTTCGTTCGTCTTATTGCTTATAATCAATGCAAAATAATCCTACGTGCTTAAGCTACGATCGATAAATAAGAAAATAGTTTGCACAACTATAATTATTTAGAATTACTCTTGGACACGATCCGCGTGTTAGCCAATCACGAATAAAAAAGCCGACCAATAATGAAGCTCACACGTTCCTGTATTGTTCACGCTCGAGTATAAAAATACTAAAAACGGGAATTATAAGCGTTCAACGTTCGTATGAAATGCCCATAATTCCATTTATTCGCTAAGGACCCTACACAATGTCACACAGTCCATTCTAAACGTCTCGAACACAAAGCACATCACTATTCCATCGCACTAAGGAGGTTCTGAGTTTATCACAGCACTAGTCTTGAACTTCTCTGTACGGTATTTCACTGGTCACTGTGAACGATTCGAAGTAGTGATTCAGGAATTCAAACGTTGGTCGTTTTTCTGGTATCGCGTCCCAACATTGTAGCATTAGCCTGTAGATATCGTCAGGTAAGTAATGGCCGACCGGTTTGGGCATTCTGTAACCTCTCTCGACCTGTTCTATGACTTCTTTACCGTGTAATCCTGGGTATGGTATTTGGCCATATGTGAATAGCTCCATGAGGAGTATACCGTATGACCAGACATCGCTTTTGATGGAGAATCTTCCGTAAATGATAGCTTCAGGGGCCGTCCATTTGACTGGGAAGCGAGATCCTTGTTTAGGGCAGTACTCGTTATCTTCTATGACTCTAGCTAGTCCAAAGTCGCATATTTTGGCAACGTTATTTTCTCCTATTAAAACGTTTCTGGCGGCCAAGTCTCTGTGTATGAGGAGTTTGGATTCGAGGTATTCCATTCCGGAGGCGACTTGAGCGGCGATGTAGACTAGATCTTCGAAATGGAGGGACTTTCCTTCGCCGTTTCTGAGGAATTCTAGTAACGAGCCTTTGCACATGTACTCCTGGACGATGTAAACGGGTTCCTGTTGGGAGCAGACCGCGTAGAGCGCGACCAATCTTTTGTGACGGAACTTTTTCATGATGGCCGCTTCTTGTAGGAAGGCTTGCTTGGACATTGTTCCTTCTCGAAGGGTTTTGACGGCGACCTGTACAAATAGGTATAATTAAGGATTGGATAAATTAAAATTATGTAACGCTAGCTGAGCACCGCGGTTTCAACCGCGAACATCACTCGAAGTTTTTAGGATAAGAATTTTTCCAATCGGTTCAGCAGTTTCGGAGCCTTTTCAATTCAAACAAAAAATCAAATCTTTCCTCTTTAATCACTAATTTTATTAGTCTAGATAAGGAAACGAGAACAATTTACACTCTCTCTTTTCTCTCCCTCACATCCGAGTTCAGCTTGAAATTTTTGCCCTTAACTCCATCCATAAATGTGTAAAGAAAATATTATGCACTAAAACACTTCAGCGCAGTGTTTTTGAAGATTTGTCTCTGCACCTTTGAAACCTGCGAATACCCAATATTAGTTAAAAAATCAATTACTGACCTCTATACTGTTGCACCACTTGCCATAGTACACCTCGCCGAAGTTGCCCTGGCCCAGTTTCTTGATCAGCTGTATCTGGGCCCTCGGAATCTCCCACTTGTCCCGTAGCTCCGGCCCCAAGTCCCACATTTGAGGCTCGGGCTTGGGACACGGTCGTGCAAGCACGTGGCATAAGCCTAACGCGTTCTCTGGAACACGTTAGTATTCGTTATTTTTTTTAGCTGTTTGAGTTTAGTAAGGGGAAAATATTGTGGTTTAATTTTGAAAAGAAACGAGGATTAGACACTGAAGGATTAAGGGTGGAATTATAGTTGTAAACAAATAGAGTGCAATATGTGCATTCTTACCAAAATTAGAGAAAGTATAACAGGGAAGGAAAAAAAATATGGTAACTCCAACTCCAATGTTTTATGTGTAGAAGTTACTAAAAATATTTATTTGAAAGGACATCCCATTATATTTAAATCTGCTGTTCCCGCGGGATAAAAGCTATCATATGTCCTTTCCGGGTTGTAATAAATATCTGCACATAATTTCATTCAAATCGATCCAGTAGTTACGGAGCCTATTCAATTCCAACAAAAATAATAAAATCTTTCCTCTCTATATTATTATTACACATTAACAAACTTCTACTGTCAGACAAAATAAATAAGGAATGTCTATAATTGGGACCTATATAAACCTTTTAAAAAAAAATATCAAAACCTTCAGCAACTGTATTTTTCTAAAACAATTTATTTCATCTATAAAAAATCCAAGAGCTCACTCGTATACGACATGACCAGCGCCGGCAAGCTCGGGAACGTCTGATTGGTGGCTATATAGAAGCCGCCATTATCCAGCGGCTTGATCTTGTAATGCTTCACGTGGTAGCCCCGCCCCTCCTCCCAGTCCTTGACGCTGAGGCTGAAGCCGTGTGGGTTGTGTTCTGCAGGTCTGACGAGGAACGTTCCTCGAGGGTTGATTTCTGCTAAGAGGAGCTTGTCCGCTTCTTTGCGGGATACGTGGGGGAAGAACCAACTGTGAAGGGGGTTAGAAGCAGATGGTGAATAACTTTGATTTTCAGACTCAAAATGAACATGGGCTAATGAGCCTATGTAACATTTCGTTTGCAAAGGTGTAGAATTCGACTCAGTTTTATTTAAAAGTTTATTAGCTTTATGTTGCTGCCATGCACAGACTGTAGTTGCTGATAGAAGTAATGACGGGTCAAATGCTAAGAGAAACTTCCAAGTTAAATAACTGGTAGCAATGCCAGGTAAAAAATCAAAATACGCATCGTTGGTTGCGTCAAAAGTTAAACTACATATAAAAGAGTATACTATACTACCCTCAAGGTTGTGTACCTACTCTTCACACTCTACCGAACTTTCATACGAATATATTATATCTTACAGTCAAGTTCATAAAGGACTGCGACTAATGTGGATCGAGCGTAACAACTTTTAAATACTCAACTCTTCACACGGAGCTTTCATCAGCAACACAATTCACCGTCACCAGTCTCTCTCGCCTGGTGAGGTGCAGCAACCTTCGCCAGACCGGCTCCGCTTCAATGAGCACTTCCATACAAATGAATTATCCTTAACAGTCGAGTTCCTATAGAACTGAGATAGAAGGAGAGAGAGAACGTGGATCGAGCCTATTTTCAAATACTCACTCTTCACACTCCACGGAACTTTCTTCAGCCACAAAATTAGCGGGCACCAGTCCCTCCCGCCTCGTGGTGAGGTGCAGCACCCTCCACCAGTCCGGCTCCGCGTCACTCAGCACTTCCATACGATCGCCCTTCCGAAATGAGATGTCTGACTCGGCGCGGGCGGTGTACGCACATAATGCTTTTACTACTCGACGACCTCCGTTTGATATACCTGGAAGGAATGGAAAATACAACTTTTGTAGACCTCCACTCGAAGTACTTGTGAACAACACGTGAAAAAAATTCGTGATGTACAACTAATTCCATTGCAGGTTTTATTCGGAGTAGACCGATGACTTTCCAAAGCACGGAAGTAGACCATGATTATTGACTTGAGTAACATTTTGTGACCGCTAAAAAACTAAAAACGAGATTAACAAGTACTACAATACATATATACCAACCGGTAGATACGTAAGCTGCATCATGAGGTATGAGTTAGCTAACAAAAATATATAATAACTAGCTGATCCGCGCGGCTTTGCTCCATCATCATCATTGTGCTATGGTGCTATCATATAAATTATAGCCGGATTCGGAAGAGACTCTAAGTAATGGTAAAAGAAATTTTGAAATCCATCCAGTAGATTTTGAGCCTATTTCATACAAACATACAAAAATACAAAGGTTTCCTCTTTATAATATTAGTATCACGGAATAGAAAAAAACATCTATTCCGTGATTAATATAGAGGTATAGATAACAGCTACTTATATGATTAAAGTTGTTTAATCAAAACTAGCGTTGACACGGATTAGCAGTAATGTACTGTAGGGACCCTTGTAGTTTTGTCAATGCATTGAGTCCGAAGTAAAGTTAAAGCTATCTGCAGCTGAATAAATATTTTTACATTTTCATTCGTTCCGTATTTAATGGATTTGAAAAGAAGTGAATCTAAAATGTAATCGAGGTACAAGCGCCGCTTTCAAAGCTATACAGCCTTGTTTAGGGGAACATTCACCATTCGACAGGAGATTCCGCTTTCAATATTATGAGCGGAGTAGTCCGTAGTTAAAAGACAAAATAAAAATAGAAAATACGATCATAAATGCTCGATCTCGTCTAGGTTCACGATCGGACAAAAATCTGTGTTGCTGTGTTTATCTATAATTAAAATTACATGTAACCCATATGTTGAGTTAGCCAGTAAGTTTTTTTATCATGTAATTTTGTTGATAAACCTATAATAAATAAATAAATAAATCGGACATCTTTGTGCCTTTTATATACGACAATACCTACGTACAAAATTATGGAAATATTAAGAATTCAAATACATTTCGCAAAGTATACTCAAAAGCTTATAACGATAAATTCTATTTCTAAAGGCCATTTCGCTTCGCCTCGAGTCAAAGATACGTACATATTCATGAATCTTAACATTTTACCATAATTTAGGTCATCTTTAATTTTGCGAATGCAGAACGCATTGGTTGAGACTGGTTATGTAACTCTGGAATAGTAAGCCCAGGATAGACGTCCCACTTTTTGATTGATATATTCACGTGTATAATTCTAAAAATATGGGGCATGCATCTTAAATGTCCACGCCAATTAAACGTTTCTGAAGTAACTGAAGTATTTGAAGTTACAAAAGGATTTTTATGTATAAGAGAAAGTAATATCATAAACAAATCTAGATTTACTGTAGGTATACAGTGTGAAATACACACGCACTATTGAATAATGATCACGGACATCAATTATGTTGCGTTCCGGCAACTTATTTCGCTTGTAGTATAATGTTAAACAATTTATAGCTAGATTCCTCATGTACCTGCTTAAATAAAAATAAAGTTGTCAAAATTAGCGCCTTCAACATGAATAATGATAATAAGCTGGTTGTAAATAAAACCTTTAAAATGTAAGGTTTTTTTATAGTACTAATAGAGCTCTAAGTTTCTAACATTTATTTCATACAAATGCAATCCTTGATATAATATCTATATCATTAGACAATTGTCAAAAATTAGCGCGTTCAACATGTATGGTAGATGATAAGCTGATCGTTGTAAATGTTATGTTTCTTATAGTACTAATAGAGCCCTAATGTTCTAAAGTTCTCTATATTGTAAGAAAACTTACATGCTCCAGGGTTGCGCGTGCGCACGATGTCTGCCGGCCTGCGCGAAACCGCGCGGTTGTTTGGCTCGCCGGTGTAGCGCGTCTCCAACGAAGGACATGCTGTGAACCCTGCCTCGTTCTTCTTGTACGCTGGATATACTGAAAGTTGAAGAATAATTATTAATTTTTTATAATACGTACGGTGCAGTGTATGTAATTACCGACTGCGTTATACTACTGTTACTAACGATGATTTCAATTGACGAGATTACATAATACTAGCCTTTTTAGCCTCTTCATCTTTGATATCTACTAGATCGGATTTCGGCGATATCTACTTATTACTCGTATATTGTTTGTTTTTGGGACCGAATGTTCTACTTTTTAGTAGTTTTTTTATAGCGCCAAGTAATAGAGATTGGTGCAGAAATTAATGCATTACTTATCCTTACCTACTTCTTTACTTAAAGTAATTCTGTCTGTCTCTTTTTAGCCTATTCGGATGAAATTTTTACCAATAGCTTGTATTCTATATTCATTATTGTTGACTTAACATAGTTAAAACCTCGCAATAGAATTGTAATCTTATAGATAAGTCTATGTGTTTGCGTGATTTGGGTTTATCGTCATAGAAAGTAGAAAATAGTACAGCGATACGTATTTAAAATGATTTCCATGTTAACAGACGTTCAACATCAGCGTGTTCCGATAACAAGAGTAGGGAGTATCGAATTGAAAATGCGTCATTTCCTTAATAAACTTTTATCTCATTTATTTTCATTGATGAAACTTTTATTGAAAATTCTAAGTAACAAGGCGTTACGACGATAAAGTACAATTATTATTAAACGAAAATTTTAAGTACTGGTAAATGAGTAATTAGAACTTGGTAGGTGATTAATATGAAATGCCATGCGATATTTTGATTTATTAAGGTTTTAAGAAGAAAACGAGATGTGAAGCTAACTATGAAGTATTACATAATACAATTTATACATAAAAATAACATAAATTAGTAATATTGTACGCCTAAAAGGCACATTAAATTTAAGTGTAGTGACAATAAATAATATCATTTCATTAAAAATAGCGTCATAATTACTGACGGCACATTTCACACGCCGTCATCAACGACGTTCTTTCAATCAGTATCGTAGAACTTTAATCAGATACGTCTCCTTAAGTGATTGCTTTTAAACTGGGAGCCCCTTCGTCGCCATTCATCGCCAACAAAGATAGCAATGAACCAGAAATGGCGCCTAGAAACTGGAGCGCTCCTATATTCAGATAGTTCGTGAGATGAGAGTATTGATATTACAAAGGCTACTTACACTTGACTGGGGCTTAATAGGTCTTTGGCCTACGTTCAACTTTATTATCAGAAATGCAAATGATAAACAAAGATTGATGTAGGTTGCTAACATAGAATATTTTCCTAAGCTTTTTTGCTCCGAGAAGTGGTTTTGAGTACTGGGCTTTGACAGCGCTCGTTATGGAAGAATCAAATAGTGGAGGTCATTTTTCGAGGTCAGCGTTATTTCTGTATTTTTAAATAGAGATAAAAAGTTGCAATGCAGACATTTCCAAATGAGTTTTTTATTTAAATGGAAAACTAGGTTAAGTTCATTACAATTCGTTGCTTCTTTTATGTAACAGAGTATCGGCCTAAAATAGCAAAATAAAAGCATTACACAATATTGCTTTGGCATGACTAGGGAAGGCGCCGTAGGAGGGAGGCTTTCTGATTTTTGCCTCATAGTGTTGTAATTTACAATTTATTTTGTGTTCTTTGAAATAAATATATTTTCTTTCTTTGATTGACAATCCTTTTGATGTTCATCTGATGTTACGTTACTGACCGCAGCCTATGAACATCTACAAGAACAAAGTGTCGCAGATGCCTTGCCGGCTAGAAGGAAGGAGAGGGGATAAGGAGAGGATTAATGATATGAAATTGGGAGAGAAGTAGAAAAGGATAGAACAGGAATGGGATGGAAACTTCAAAAAACGTAAAAGTACGTTATTTAGCTCTAACTGAAGCTTAGTATTGCATCACAAATGACCTCAAAGCTAACCGCGAAATAATTAATAAGCAAACATACGCAAAACGAGTTAAGTGGCTGAGCTAAAATATCGTGCGAAAATATCTCTCGTATTGTTCTTGAGTGGAAACTGTTTCCTTTGAGACGTCGGTTCTGGGTGTTTACCTCGTTTGATTGAATATTCTACTGACGTAAATATAAATATTATTGTTTACGCAATACTGTTGAAATACCGGGGTTTCCAAGTCATTTCAGCAGATTACAGTAATGTATTTAATTGGGCTATTTGATCATTCGAAACTTTTTAATAACGTTCCAAGAATTTAATTAAAACTTCTCAGTAGATATTTTCGTTGGTACTTACGTTTTGTATTTGTTGTTCGTATAAAATTAAACGTCGAAATCGCGAATCAGGAAAACACATTAGGATTTCCCTGAAGAATCGGAAACAGTAATGGAACTGATGTTTTGGACATTTTCCATTGTTGAAATGTTTACTGTTTACACATTGCTGACAAAGGTTGGAATAACGTATGTGGAAACGTTATTTCTTGAAACGAAATACATGTAGACATATACGTATATAATTTAACCAAAATATATAACTGTTTTGTCGGCATATTTAAGTATTTTTGCAATTAATTCAATGAAAAGACAAATTATTAGTTTTATCCCATTGTGTTGTTTCTTTCTATTTTTGCACACGTACGTTGAAATTACGTTCATAATTAAGCTGAGTGAATAAAATAAGTCAAAACAAACACTTAACAAGTCGTTCTATCGAAAAAGAAGTCATAACATCAAATTCCAAGCGCAAATAACTTCAGATTACTCAATATTTACCTGAGGGCCTTTAGCCACAACATTGAAGGCATTAGACTAATTTCAACGAGAGCCGCAAAGAGGATTATAGCTTGCTTTCGCTGGGTAAACAAACGGCAACTCTGAAAACCTTTGCCATTGAGGGCTCGATCTCCCCGCGAATATAATTTCACTTAGAATATTAAATTAAAGAGTGCCTTTTTAGTAAATTTTGGTTCAAGTTTTTACCAGTATCTGAGTTAAAAAATATATTACATTTTAGGACAAAGCAAAATATTTGATTAATTACAATATAGCTAGCTGTACTCCGCAATTTCATCCACGTTATTATCGTAAATATATTCAAAATATTTTGCTTAATCAATCCGGTACCTAGTTTCGAAGATTATTGTGTTTAAAAAAGCAATCGTTTCCGCTTTATTATACTCTAGATTTTCATTGTAAACCTTAACAACTTCAAACTAGTATCCTTCCTCTCATTCTGTTTGTTCAAAAGTTAGTAACTGATTCACGCTTAAACGCTGTTATGAACGACAATTGTTATTGTTATTGTGCTAGGCGTCCCGACTAATATTTGGACATCGTTCTTCGCACCTTTTCATTTTCCTTTGTATCTCATTTTACTTATTTTGTTTGGTTTTCACTGAGAACCGAGAGCTGTATCTATAAGTGGTACTTTTAAAGGCGACCTTAAGGCGTTCATAATATAATCAGTTGCACTCGATCCGTTAACGATCAGCTACCGTTTGTACATGAGTAAAGACGTACTTCGGAAGGTACGTATCGATGGGTTCCGGTCCCGGTTGAATAAAGTAAAGATAACACCTTCGAATACTTTTAAAGAATTTTTGCACATGTTGGTCACAATCTAATCTTTTCAAGACGTATAATTATTGAAAAAGATAGTATAGCTACTAAACATGCTTACCCAGAGGTCTGTCGGGATCGTGACGGCGGCTGCAGCACTTATTACCCATGGCGCGGCCCGCCCGCTACGCCGCGCCAAGCCGCTTCTGAAACAAGGAAATACACACATTAAGAAGCAGAACATGACGATATCTAAATAATGTGAAATACTATTTATTCGTTTATATTCCCTTTTAAATTGGCAACATCCAAAACTATGTGTTATGGCGGTACAATCTCACCGATACGCACGAAGAAAGCGAGAGCGATAGTGTAGATGGTAGTGCTGGTTCTTCTCAGATGTGGTCTTATGATGGCTGTCACGAACAAACAACAGTGTTTTGTGATAAGGTTTATTTGCGTATAGCATTGACAATCGAATAACACGTCTAGTGGATTCTTTCCTGTACGTAAGCCAATTAAAATAAAATTTGAATACTTGCATACTCATTTAACAAAATGAGACATCAAAGCCGTTGATTAAATATTCTTGTCTCAAAACAATCTAAGATTCAATTTAAAAAAGAAAACAAAAAATAAAATGCAACATACAATCAAAGTCCTATATAACCAATCAAAATGTGAATGGAAAATGTTAAAAACAGCAACCGTTATCAGTATTTTGCACGTGTGTACTTCAAGGTTTGTTAAAGTGTTATTTATTTCGTTCCATGTTGCTTTGCTGTTTCTTTATAAATAACCAGACATATCAATAGCACACTTATTTAATACACTTGTATTGATTATAGTTGTAATGGTGTCGATAAAGTGTTCATAGACTTACAAATACACGTTAAATATTCGATCCATAATGCATAAAGTTTTTTTGAGGATAGAAACAAGGTAGGGTTCAGATAATTTTTATAATAAAGGTTTATGCATCGTCAATAAACATTTGTATCATCAAATTTGTGGTGTTGACAACCTTAAAAGCCTAAGGGAGGATAGGAAAAATTGTCGCAAATTGTTTTCGGAGAATTAGAGGTGTAAATAGACCACACAGCTCTAGCTTACTCTCTCTGTGGTTTATTGCTTGATAAATGATGGAAATTTCATACAAATTCTTTAACCATATATATCTGATCACAGCACCTTACAAAATAGCAAGACAGGCTGATCCGTGTATTAACCACTATTGGACAATAGTCCTGAAACCGTTAATCCTAATTGCATTAATCATTCTTATCTACTTGTCCCGCTTATCGCTATATCAACAACTGGTTCCCACGACACTGGCAGATAACCGTCATGCCGATACGTGATCGGAACACCACGATCGACACTGATTTATGTAACTTTATCAACTTTCCGTTTCTGTCAATATTTAAGGTGCGTATCTGCAGGATACGAGACTCATCTGATAAATAAGGAGTTTCTTATATTTGGCCTTAGATTCATCCATCATTCAACTTTCGATATTTCATATAGAATAATTTTTGTTCTTAAAATAATCTTTCTTTAGATGAGTTTGGAATACTTTTTGATGAGATACATTTGTTTATTTTTTCTCCTAATCGGCTTAACAGATATTGGTTATTAGATAATTGGAAATTAAGAAAATTTAAAAGTTAGTTTCATCATGTAACATATATTTAAGAAACTAGATCTGCAACTACAAATAATATTACCTGATGCAAGCAGATTAAAAATGGCAAAAGCGTTGTTTTTAATACTTATCCGCAAACCGGCAAATAAATTAAAATGGTCTGGTGCGAGCAAAAGTATTTCGAGTGCAATAATAGTTCGGCAACTACAATTAACGGTAAAGCAAGCATTTCCATTGAAACTTTCACGGTATATTGAATGAAATTTTTAAAGTGCTTGTTTTATTTATAATTGAAGATTTCGTACGAAAGCCTTGACCCTGTTAAGCTTTGTTCGATTGATCTCATTCAGATTCTTAATTCTTGAATGAATCACAAACCCCTTGTGTTTAATTCCCTTTTTAAAATCTGAAATTTGATAAGTTCTTTAGGAGAATAAAGCCATTGAGCCTCGACGCTGAAGGACATTACCGGAACATTGATTGACTAATAAAATTCATGCTATAAAGTATGTTTTTACGTTAACCGATGAGATGTCAGCCATTACTTCTATTATATAGTTACAGGTAACAATTTTCTCTATCAAATAGTGTATCGACGACAAGAACACGTCCCCTTTCATCTTCGACTCCTTAAATCCCCAATTAATTACGTAACAGTGATGAACCATATCCATTGTGTCTATATTCATAACATGGGCTCAAAAGAATTTCAATTAAGTCTCCCCACCGATGAAAGGCTGATAAATCACGTAAATTTAAAACCCCATAATCCTTGTCTGGAATTCATGTCTGCATGCACCGACACGTATGAAATACCGGACGTTATTGTACTTTAATGACACGTGGCGTGATTATTGATAATCCAATAACAATTTTCTTGGTAGCGTTCGTAAATAGACGCGTTCGATTATTGCTGTACAGTTTTCTGATACCAATAACATTTCTTTATAACATATAGTAGTGTTTAGAATTGTTATATTTAGATGTAGGCTTTTGATATGTGCATGAACTGCTTGATTCATAAATTTTAACATTCTCTTATTGAATAGAGAATGAAATGTCTGTTCGTCCAAATTCATATTGAATATAAATAACGGGAATTTATAAATACTTTGGGTATTTACATAGTATCCTAATTTTATTTCTAAGATATTTCTCCACTTTGGTACTTTTTTCTTTATTCTACATCATTAAATTAATTTTGTCATTCCATTTCTCTTACACGTAATAACCTCTTTCCAATATTGTATTGTTTAGTATAAAATACACCGGACGTTATTATACTCGACACGTGGCTGTATTGACAAAACTTTCGTCTTTGTTCGCCACAAGTTTCTCGAAATCTTGTGCCCGCATTATTGGTAAAACATAAGCGTAGCGTGCATTGTTTTCTGGCTAACGGACTTATTTTGTTCTTATTCCAGTATATTATTTTTATTAATATGTGTTTGTATGAATGTATTAAATCGATACGATTGTTCATGTAATGTACGTAACATTGAATAAACAAGTTTAATTAATCATTATCTATGAAAAAGCGAGACTGAATTATCTATGAAAAAAATCAAAACCGAGGGAGCCCGTCTCTTCATTTTGAAAATTAATATAGTCTATGTCACTAGTTACTACCATAATCGTCGTCAATATCCGTCCAGCCATTTGGGCTGTACGGCGTGCAAAAGTAATGATCATACAAACATACATAACGCTAATACACTCGAAAAACATTCCGCAGTCGGTAAAAAGTTCCTAAAGGATTGTGTTGTCTGGATAGTTGTTGATTTTGTAAAGCCCTAATGATGAGCTAAAATCATTCCAACTTAAACATTAAAAATAAGAATGAAGTGACCTGGAAGGTAAATTGCTAGGGAGAAAAACAAATCAGAAGCAGTCTTCGCAATGAAAGGACAAATTGAGAACTTGTTTAGTGGCTGTAATGGAATACGCCGCTGAATTTAGATTTTCATGATTAAAATGTTGAGGTAATTTTTCATTTTCTCGAATAACGTTTAAACGTTATTCTTAAACGGTGCCTATTTTGAATTTCGAACGTCTGTTATACAATATAGATAAGATGTCTGCTTCTGAGATTGCGAGTATTAGGTAAAATAAATAAACGATTTGGGTTTTGTTACTATCAAATCTTCCGGTTAAAGGTCTACTAAAGGTCATATATAATCAGGGTTTTTGGTTAGTTTAAACAAAGTTATGATAGATGATAAAAAAAATACTGTTGGTTATATCTAATCTTAAATATGTAGCTTTGTTTGCTATTGCATCTTATTTAATCGTTTTGATCCAGAGTTTGCTTAAAAGTACCTAGTCCCTATGAAATTCAAAAATCCAACAAATTGTACATGTCAGCGGTTCCTTTGTTCTTTGTCGCGACCAATCAAATCATAGACGTCACACCTATATTTAGCAGCATTAACACAGTATATACTTTGGTATAGGCCAAGTTTATCAAGAGACTATAAAGTTTAATTATGTGTACAGCCCAGTTGTTTTAGTCCATATAATAAGGACTTCCAAATTGGAGGCTCTTGTGAGATCCTCGAAGAAAGTTAAGGTGGTCTGGGAAGCGGGGGACGCGACGCCCCAACCACTTGTTGACACCAATCAATAACATCACCATCGCGACGTCGCTCATGCAGACATTTACGATCTCACAAATATCCCAAATTCACCAAAAAATGTACACCATTCAAAGAATAAAACACTTTACTAAAGAATAAACAAAACTCTCCTTAATCCTCTAAAGACAAATAAAACATTATAGGTAAATTACACAAAGAAAACAAATCCTCCAACAGCTATTTGTGAGAGGGTGTAAGTAATAAAAGGGCTTGGCGGGGTCTGTCCAAACAAACCATTGATAAGAAAATAATCAATAGTAAAACGTAACATCTTTTAAAACATTTTAGGAATACAAATTTACAAAGGGCTTTTGGAATACAACATGGATCTAAATTGCCCAATTTAAGCCGATTTGCAATTGAAATTTCGGCGAATGGAGTGAACTTCGATGCCCCTCGCGCATGATCCAAAAGCGGTCAATAACCCGGTGGGCGGAATCTTGAACTTGAACCACAATACAAACGTGAAAATAGCAATATTTTTATCTTCCACCTTAAGCAATATAAGCAAGACAAATCTGTCGATGACCTCATAGAGGCGATTGGCTTCATTCTACGATGCTTAGATGGATATTAATTGAATTATTAGGGAAATTGAAGGAGGCTACGTCTTTATTAACAATCTATGGATTTAGAATTAATATATTTATGTTCATTCGAAATCTGATAACATGTTAACGCAAAAAAATCAAATAATTTAAATACGTTTGACTTATAAAAGCCACACAAACCCTAAATGGCACCTTATTTATTCAACGCCAATTAGTGAGTATGAAAACTTCAACTGCATACTGGTTAGTTAGTCTCCACACGTTGGTTTTGTTGAACTTGACAATGATTTGTATTTAGAGGACGTCGGACGCCCGTCAAGCGCAGCTGCCTCCCAGACAATAGCCTGCACTGAATGCTGTTATGATTAACGTACTAACTCAACAGGAGCTTTCGAGTGAAATGTGTCGTGTAATTAGAGATCTCAACAACAATACTGCAAGTTGGATAAACTTCTAACCGCCCAAGCTGTTATGTCAATGAAAGTTACTGCGTATGATTAATGAATGATGATTGATAATGAGCAAGATTGTATCTTCAAACTCAAAACAAGTTTGCTTTAACAGTAGTTGAGTTCCATTTGTAATATGAGTGGAAATAGGTTTGAAATAATAGACATTTTTTTCATATTTGAAATGAGCTGGGATCTCCAGGTAGGTATTTTGCATACTCCTTTCCTAAAACCTAAAATATTATTTACATAAAATAAAATAATAAAATCCATTTATTTCGAACGAAAGAAACTCCCATATTCATTTCATAATTTATTACATTATTTTTTTTTAATTATTAAGAAAACAATTTCATTATTCATTATGTTAAATTCTTAACTTATTTTCAACTTAATCTCATATAAATTAATGTGTGCATTGCACATAATACACGACTATACATTATTTAAATGTATTATGTTGACGAAAAGTCAAAGCTAATGAGTGAATAATTATATATAATTATGTAATACGACTTTTATCCCCTAAGATACGAAGAAATATTAAGTTTGTTATTTCTTACTGTTGCGAACGAAGAAGTCAATTGAATCGAAGACGATTATCAATTACAATTAAATGATAAAATCCACGTCGATGCATGACATTACACAGAAAATGTGAAGACCGTGAAGTCATCAGAGCGCATAAAAGCGATCTAGATAAGCTAGGAAGGCTAGCGAGGAAAATACACCTACTGTATGTAGGAAGCGTAGACTAACAAATGTTCAGCATCGTCTAATACCAAGGTGTAATAAGCCTTATTAAAACTCAATACACGCTTGGATGGCACTCTGAAGGTATTACGAGACGCTTTCCGCCGGAAACCGCGGCTGTGAGAACCTTGTTAATGCGTTTACGGAGACTTGATTAGTTAAAAAGATCCTACTTTATTTGGTGCTTTAAGACGTAAATAAACGTAATTAGCTTAGTGTTTTCTGGAAGTTTAAAATAAAACGAATTTGATGCCAGGAAATGCCTTATTTATAGTCAAAATTTGCTGATTGTTTTCGTCTTAACGATTTTACATACGTTTCATCTCACCTAATAAATGATAAATAACATAGCAAAGTCTACTTTTTATTTAAACACCCATCTATTGCGACTGACATTTCTTGCATAACCAAAGTCAGCTTGTTTGTTTGAAAATGGAATCCACGTAAAAACAGAATGCGTTTTTCTCACGCCGCACCGTAAATCTTCACTCTCCCAGACAAAAATATCCCGGACATTTCCACATAATCCTCCGGTTTACGCAATATCCGTTTGAACCGCTCGGACTTTGGGCCAACTCTCGGGTACCATAATAAAGGATGCGATTTAGAAACCATATGAGTTTTCTTTTCAACAAATATGGGGTTATCATGTTACTGTTATTATTAGAAGTTTAGATTATACCGACAACACACTTCTTGTTATTTAGACACGATGTTGTATTCTGTTAACCGTTGATTGAATAAACCAACTTTGATTCGGCATGGCCTTTGAAAGGACTTCGACACGGCTTGAATTTATAATAACGTTTAAAAGTAATAAATGATGTCTTTGTACTTTTACCAAAGCTTGATTGTTAAATGAACGAAAATGTTAGAATTTCTTTCCTTTGTACAGCTCGTCACAGAAGTACACAGTAAAATTGTTGGAAAAGCAATATAACTGTATTGGAATTCAGTATTTTTATAAACAGTTCGCGTTTCAAGCGACTGGCTCTGATTGTTAGCAGTCACGTGTTTAAGCATCTAATCTTGTTACTGCCACGAACAACATTTGTAAGGTTTTACACGAGATAAAGAAGGAAGAAGTCATAAAACTATTATCTCCTATACGATGTCCTTCACAACCGTTCTTTACTACAAAGTGTAAATGGACATTAAAGCAATAATTGTTGAAAATTGCACGTTCGCGATGGTGATCATATTATTGTTTGTATGCTAAACTATAAAATTGAAGAGTTTGTTTATTTGAAAACGAAAAGCTTAGGAACATCTGGACCGATTTGAAAAAGTCTACCAGTACTACTACTACTCACTTATCGTTAAATCTATATAAGCCTACCAGTGTTAGATAGACCATTAATAGAGTATAATATAATATATTATAGCATTATACTACGGAGAGCTAGATATTTTACAATCATCATATAGGTAAGGTTATAACACAGCTAGGTTATTGTAACGTTTTAAGATATGAAGTAAGGTGAGGTAATCCTTTATGCCGTACGTTATTTTTTAAAATTAAACAAATGTCATGCCCCATAAATCGTCTAGATGGTGATAACGTTTTTAGCAGTCAATATAGCTAAACATAAATAATATAAATAATAATGCTATAATGATGCGGGCTTCAAAACGATACATTGAACGAAACGTTGTCCATCAAACTTATATCTAGAATTGAGCAATTATATTCATTGAATAATAAAAATTAAGTATCAAAACAAGTTTACTAAACAAGGTAAGTATTACGTTGTTTGTATTCAAATGAGATTTTATTTGGTGAATTCATTTCCTTTACTGGCAGATTAAATTATATTTAGTTAACCCACTTCCTTGTGTGCGGGATGTTTATGTGTTAGAACGCAATGTGTTTACAACATCAACAAAGTATACAGTTTATCAAAACAAGACCGGTGTAGCGTTAAAAGTTAAATAGACTGAGTCCTAATTGATACTGTTTGATGAACGATATTCCTAACACCTCCCGAATTTAGTGAATGGTAAAATAATAGTGCTAGTTTAACAACTTATTTATAGACTACATAAAAATCTTGATGAAATAGATATTTTATGTGCAAAACTTTTTCGACTTTCTTACTTTCTAACTAATGATAGTTGTAGATTACTTATGATTAATGATCATATTGACATATAAATTGGTTGAGAAGTTGAAGCACTGCTCGCGTTGTATGTAACTATAAACGGAACATATTTAATCTACAATTAATATAAATATTCAATGTGTACATTGGTTTGTAAATAGGTTAATGATATCATGATTCCCGTTGTGGAAATCACAAGGGAGACCCACAGCATTGTTTAAATTAGAATGGGCTTTTATCCTGATTGCTTGCACACAATCACTGCATCCAAAATTTACCTACTAGTAATTGTGCAGTTTTTCTATAATGTCGAATCTTCTAAAACAGTAATTTCCAAATATTATTCTGCTATGGCCCGGTAATTTTCAGAATACTTTTCTGAGCCACTAAATACTTTTAAACCCAAGCTGGTTCCAATCAGTAAAAAATACGCATTTACTAAAAGATAAATGTAATATATACTCAGTGTTTGTCTATATATAGACATATTTTAGTGTTAGGTATAGGGCTGATACTTATTTTTTACTAAAGAATCAAAATTTTCAGAAAATAACGAAAGATTTATACTAAAGTCAGGTTCCATTACAAAGCGCTTTCCACTTATACTCTATTTATAAAACAAGACTGGAAGGTTGTGAATGGATTTATTAGATTTACCATCAATTATTTGACGAATACTTAACTTGATGCATCCTACAGTATCGGATTAACCACACTTTATGTCATTGTTTGGTTAATGCCATAAAACATCTGTTAGTATGTCACCACAACGAGTCGAATAGGGGCCAGTAACTACAGCCTTTGTCTTGGAACACCCACTTACGTCATTGCATTACGCCGAAGAACAATTTGGCATGCAAATTGTATTCACTGTTCTCTTAACATTTCGTATTACCGGAGATATTAAAATGATTTACATCTGGGTATGGTAATTTCCGAGGATTATTAATTTGACGTTTCGCCATTACCCTCAGGTGATTACTTTCTATTATAGATGGCTACGTCATTGGACTACTTTTTGCTTTACTCTAGTGGAGGCAGGGGTACGCTATTCTTGTCTTGCTTCTAATACAATGTCAATATCGTTTATAAGTTTTAACACACTGAATATATAAAAGACTAGCTGTGCTCTGCGGTTTCACCCGCATCTATCTTTCGTTCCCGTGGGATATCCCGGATAAAAACTATCCAATATCGTTTTCCGGCTCATAAACAATATTTGTACATAATTTCATCCAAATTGCTTCAGTGGTTTAGGCATGAAGAAGGGGCGGACAGACAGACAGATTTACGTTCGTATTATAAGTTAGGATTAGTATTTCACTTTTATTCATATAATTATATTATTTTGAAATTACTATATGTTGTAGTTGTTAAAGTAAATACAGGAAACGCTAAACATTTGATTATATCTATTTTAATATTCATTAGTTAGACAGTACAATGCTCTATTTTTTCCAATTGCTCTTTTACCCAGCTAATTACTTACTTAATTGCATTTTTTCTTATTTAAACGCTCCGCTAATTTCCTTCAAACGCCTGAGCTCCTTGCTAGGATGTCAAAATCAGGCTTCCATACACATGTTGAATGGTGTCAGCAAGCGAATGCGCCCTCCTGTCGCCGCTGGTCACGTCGTGGGGCGCTCGCGATCAATACCGCAGGGCTTCCCTGTTCGGCTTTACCCTAAGGCCATGAAACCGTTCACCCGATTCGCTCACGGTGCAATTCACCTAATGTTTACTTTAAAACAATGCAGATATTACTTCGGTTATTGGTTCATCGTTCACATCTGTTCCTGTTTGTAGTTTGTCTTTTCCTCGAGCAATTTCAATATCGCCGACCACACCTTATGTGGCTTGTGGGTAGTGACTATTTTATATTGCTAATGCTTATTACACTTGTAAAGTAATTCCTTCCTTTGTAATGTAGCGTTCATGTAATACATGCAGTCTGAATTCCTTATTCGGAATGCACAATTACGTTCGCAGAAGCTGTAATTGATAATTGCATCTATCAGTGGTAATTTTTTCTGTATCGTAATGAGATTTCGATTCTTGAAGGCCGGAAATTGATTATTATAACGCGATGATATGTGTAGGATAAGGTAAGTAATTTTAAGCCCACAATGTACTAGGTAGTAAGTTAGTGATCTATATATGACTGGTCGGACCACGAGAACCCTTATCAAGGTCCAGACAGGTCCGCAGTTTGAGTGTTCACGCATGATAAGAGTACGTTGATGACTAGCAGCAAAACATCCTGATTGAAATAGATTTACATCCATTTAATATGAGAAATGCGAAAGTTACACTGTTTGTCTGTTACGCTTTCACGACTAGAGAGTAGATCGTTTGGATCGAATTTGGTCAAATGATATATGATGTATGCAAAATATAATAATCGAAAAATATCCTCGAGAATCATTACATATTATAAACATTCTTGCTACTTAGATATTAAATTTCCATCATAACACTATTCATTAGACCGATAACACATAACTTATTTAACAAACCAGTTAATCAATTAGTTTATAAAGTCAATTAAGAGATGCGCTACATTCCAAGCAATTTATTATTTTGTATTCAAGAGACAAAAGCGTGGCTGAATGGAGCAACATTGTTGAAAATTACGAAGAGAAATTTCAATTGGAATAAAGCTAGCACTGTGCCCAGATGTGCTATTATTTTTCACATAAGCATCACTAATTAAAACCTAAATCTGGGTCCAGTGAATGTAAAATTGTGAATTCAATTTATTGTGCGAATCCGTAGACAGAACAATTTTCATGTTGTAAACTAAGCCAAACTAGGAAATTTATATTTGCTAAAGCCAACTTTTGCTGATGCTATCGTATCATTTTACTGTTTTGCAACTTCTGAAGTCCATACTGGAATAAAAAATACTTATGTTACTTTTATATCAGTTTTACGCAACAAGTTTAACAAATTCTTAAGAAACACTATTTTCTCCTCCATATTCTCTAAGATTCAAGCCTAACGTACCGTTTGGCCGTGACTCAATGAATTTCGGTTAGAATATTCACCGTTCCCAACCCCTCGGCTATTTGAAGGTTCGTAACGGACTGAATGGGTCTATAAGAGAACGTCACAACCCACGCTTTTGTTTTTGTGCAAAACAACATCCCGTTTAATATATCCTTTATATCCTGCGTAATGCATACGAGGGTTATTAGAATTAATACGAAAAAGTAAATAGACATTCTGAAAAATATTCTTGCTTTCATTTTTACAATAATGTTCCTCTGAGTATCTCTTTTATTACAAAGAAAAAAGTATCGTCAGCAAAGAAATGATTAAGATATAACAAGTAAGAAAGCCATTCCGAGGCGGCGGCCTATGTCGAGAAAGTATTTGAAGTAATTGCAAGACTTCGAAAAACTCGTAACAACATTCATATTAACTAATTTCATCAGGAATCCTGCTGGGAACGAGTGGATTTACGAGTGTCGCCGAGACGAGAAGTCGTTACGAGTTAGATAAGAAACGCCATGTTCCATATGAGTAAATTATCGAATAGAAAGTACCATGTTTTGAACAATCCATTTCGAGTGGTGAAAGTAATGCATATACAAAAACACAGTAGAATAGAAAAGATAACCACACAATTTAAAAGACAAATGAAACGTAAAGTTAAAATATTAATGTTTTTGTTCACAGTAAAGGAATAAGTAAAGCAAAAACAGATAGAGATATAAAGGAATTCGCTGCGATTTCATTTCCCAAGCTTTAGCTACTCTAGATTCGAAGAGCTGAGTGTTCCTGTTAAGGCAAGACCTTACGGTCGTCTGCAATTTATTACCTCGTTCCGACAAGACTAACTGCTGCACTGGGAGACAGAACTTTTACGACTATTTTTCGTTTTTACTTTAGATGGTATAACGGTAGTTACATAACTAAACCGATTATCACTTGAGTTTATTTTAGCAAGTTTAAATTTTGAATATACCAGCTGATGCACAAATGTTGCGTATTGAATTAATTAAAAATTAACGTCTGAACTGCACCTGTTGTTGAGCCTCCCCTTCAAAGAGGGTGGTCTAGATTAAAATTATCAATATCCCAGTTAACAATGCTAGTAGAATTCTTATGTCGGTTATAATAATGCTCAATTCCTGAAATAAAAAGGTAACTCGGTCACGTCATTCTTGATCAACCCGCATTGCAGCTTTGAATTGTACTTCAAGCCGTAGAAAAGGCATTTAATCTGCGAAGCGGATAACTGACACGAAGCTCCGGAATTTTATTGTCTTATTTGTTGTTTCTGTACATTTCAAAAAACTTCGTAACGATGCCCTGATTTTCCTTCCGGATAAACTTTGGCAAACATCACGAAACGAAATATCATCATGTCGACATGAGACTTTTCGTTACTTTTTACATTTTTTATGAACACTCTTATCACATATGTTTAGGTAAAATCTCAGAAAATAGTAGTATACGTATATTGACACGTTTTTTTGAACGTACACATAGCTCATTATAATTAACGTAAGTGAATAAAATTGAATACAGAAAGCCATAACCACCGTATCGCGTTTCACCCCAACCTCCCTATTGCGTGTATTATTTCTGTATCCCTCTCGCTCCTCCAGTGAACTGCATGTAAATAACTTTACAGTCGGTATTTGGAGCACACTCGAAAACAGCGGTCGTCCATAATTCGTATAGTTCTACATAAAACACCCTATTGTTGCACTCTAGAGGGCCGTTGAAAACATTTTATGCCCCAGTTAGGCGCACCTTTTTATACGTAAGGCACAAAAAGTTCCTATTAAATTATAGGTTAAATAGAACTTATGGTAACAAACAACGAAATCAACAAGTATGACCCCTAATTTTTACATAATATGATTCGGGAAATAAGTAACGAAGATCTATTATGCGTCATTAAAATTATCATGAATTCATCAGTAGTGAATAGGTAGGAAGCAAGTAAAAATGAAGCGTGTAAAAATAATAAATTACTGGTGTTAAAAACAAAGAAAACTTCATAGAATCCGTGACTGACCTCTTAGTGCCACAAATCATTACATACAATGCTATGCTTGATGGGCCATGGACGAACACGAGCTTGTTATTAGATGA
This sequence comes from Phoebis sennae, assembly GCA_001586405.1. Lineage (NCBI taxonomy): Eukaryota > Metazoa > Arthropoda > Insecta > Lepidoptera > Pieridae > Phoebis > Phoebis sennae. The sequence continues at coordinate 510,475 of LQNK01000538.1, read as the reverse complement.
TAATTATTATCAAGAAATATTGCCGCACATCAATATTTATATGCTTTTATTACACACATTAATATACTTTTGAACTTACTTATTTTGTAATGTGTTGGTTTGTTTTTGTACATGTGCATTCCAAATAATTTTATAGTACCTTCTAATAAAACATGACTAAATTTAAGATGTCTATAACAAATATAGTATTTTATAAGTGAGATTACAGCCTGACCTTTACTTAAATTAGTCATTTAAAATATTCAAAGGTTTTAGATGCTTGCAAAGAAACAATTAAACCTCCTACGTGATACTAATTTACAATTTAAGCGAAGATTCTTGAGTTTCACGACATTCGAGGGCATTGTATGACTAAAATTTATAATGTCTATTTACATTATGAAAATTGCCGTCGCCCATGACGACGTCCTCGCGTAAGATATAACCTTTCACATCCCTTAACCTAAAATAGCTTACTAGAAATCCCCGGGCTCACGGGTCATGGTTACTTATACAAAGAGCGAATTTAGACTAATATTATAGAGAGAAAGAACTTTGTTTGTTTTTTGGTTGTAATAAATAGACTCAAAAACTATTGTACCGACTTTTTCATCATTCAAGCTAAATTATCCACTGCTACGGGAGCGTAGCCGCGCGGAAAAGCTAGTATTAAATACAATATGTCTCCGGATTCTTAGTTCAATAATTTGCATAACGTGTCGATCCTATATTGAAAGATTGTAATAACTTTAATGGATCGTGATTGATGACAATAGAGATTTGCTTTGTACGTTACATGCCATCACTTTCAACTCAATGGCTTATCTGGCGCTTTCTACCGCATCGAAAGTTGCGATTTTTGCGTAACACACATCGACAAGTTACGCACACTAGTCTCATAACGATTACCTACCTGCTTATTATGCATGTCGATAATTATTTCCACCAATTCGGGGGGATATTACGCGAAACGTGACCACACCACGTTTTAATAGGCGGATTATTAAACATGAGGGCCGCAATCCTAAACATAAGTGTATGTTTTATCTATGTATTGCTACATAAAGCGCAGCTGTGTTGACCACACGCTTCGCTGTGACTGACATGTGGTTGTATAGGTCTAGATACATCAGGGTTATCACTGGAAATGCTGCACTATACAATAGCGCCATCAATGGATAAGGAACTGAAGTGTTATATTGCTTCTGTTTATTAGGTAGCATTAGGATGTAAGTCAAAAGATTATAGAGTTATGTAGCATACTAGCTGTGTCTTGGGGTGAAACCCCTCGCGTATATTTCCCGTAAGCGTGAGATCTTTTTCAAACTATGTTTTGTACAAAATTTCATCCAAATCGGATCAGTGGTTTGGCGTGAAGAAGAAACAGGTATACAGAGTTATCTTTGCATTAATAATATTAGTACGGATTTCAATACTATTTTACTCATCTTATCCATAAATCTAAACGTTACGTTCCGCTAGATTTAACTGACGTAAACATTACGCATGTGATTAGCCTTCTATCACTACTAGACGATAGCACATGGGAAATCATATAAAACCAAAATTCATTTTACAAAGTTGAGATCGTGATATGACCCTAAAAATCGAGACAGACCGGAGCTGGACACAGGCGACCGTACACGTATGTCATGCTCAATTTAACCCTGAAAAGGGAGTCTAGAAACTCTGAGGACCTACACAATTATAAGCTTCGTTAGATCATATAAATGGGCCCGTCATACAATGTACGAAAGAATAGAAATTGCAGGAACTTAAGCTCGAAATAAATAATCGTGCAATGAATATATATTACATATTTTAACTTGGTTTTTGTCTAGCGAAAGTAAAGATTAGATGAATTTTAGATAAATACGTAGTTTATGGTAATGAAATTATGTAATTCTGCGATCCGACGAGAACATTTATAACAAGCCTGTTTCCAAGCCGTTCATTAAATTGAGTACCTATCGCAATATCATTTTGCATACAAAAAGTGGATACACTCAGTGTAGAAAATGAGAACGACCGGAGGCAAAGTGCGCAAAAGGCATAAGAACTAGTTTATTTAAAAGAACTACTTTTTTCCAGAAGTATGTTATTACTATGCAGTTCTCAACTACGGAAAATTATATATTTAAATCATGAAACAAATTCTTTAAATTAATTCTAAGAAAATGGTTTAACATGTCATCTAGACAAAAATAAAAACAATTTATTTAACAGACTCCACAAAAAACAACTTATCTAACCTAAACAATTCAAAAGAAAGCAGACAAAATGAATGAGAAATAATAGTAGGTACATCTCACGCTAAACATTGAAATGTTATAAATCCAGGATCGCATTGTTATGGCAACAAAAGCTGGGATAAGTCCCTCAGTTTAGCTCGCAAGTGGAGTGCCAAGCTGCACGCTAGACAAAACGGCGCAGTCGATACATTAGCAGGTCCATGAACTTGAGACTATTGCTGACGTATTTTTAGCACGACGCATTCATACAAAAACCGCATTCGCACAGGCATGCATGAGTAACCCTCAAATAAAATAAACATCGAACTAGATATGTGTCATGTTGTGAATAAGATTCGCGACATCAACGACTTTTCTCTCGGAAATAACTGTAAGATTCATTAAGAGGCAAAAATACAGTAGGATTATTTGAATGTGTGTAAATGTAAAATACGAAAGTGTAAACACTTTTATACACCATCATGTTAAAACTTTAGTTCACAATAATGCAGATTTCTTTTAACTTGACAATTGACATACTTTGGGTGTTGTAAAGGCGTACACAAAAAGTCAAGATATTCGAATAAAAGAACGTTGATTTGGGAACTTGAGGTACAAAATGATTATTAAGTCACTGAGTCACAGTCGCCTCATAAATATGCACATACTGACAAAAACTGATTCTACCTTTATCATAATAGGAATGTTCTCACAAGGTGAACCAAAAGACGGCACAGCTACATTCCTGTACATCTGGCCCCGTTGTTTATTTACCAAGTTTTAAACAGACAGGTGTCTTTAATGATAGCATGAAGATTACTTATAACTCGTTATCTATTTTTATGGCTACCGAGAAATATTAAAGTTATCTATACAGGTAGTTGTTTATACTAATTGTATTCTAAAGAGACATACTTGACCTTACTTAAAGGAATGAAGACTGTCATTAAAGTCCTTGAACATCAAAGTAGAGCATGCTCCGAAGGATGAATAGGGTAATGTCCTGAATTATTAATATAGCCTTTATAACACTTACTTGGAAGTTGGGATCGACAGAATGTAAGTTAGTGACTTTATCTGACGGACGTGAAAAGACTCCGCAGTTAACTACGTGATTGGGAACGGGCGATGCGTATGGCAGTTCGATTTTCGGTCAACGAGTCCCAATGGACATTTGCGGCCTAATAGTACTGGGAAGTTTACCGATCAATTGATCTGACCCAATGTAACGGATGTATTTCCAACACTTACTCAATTCAAAACATTGAACAAATTTTTAACATACTAACATATTTATACGTAGTTCATACACGAAAAATTATTTAAAATTATACAATGATAATAAACATGTTGTTGTCATTTGTCCACAACATTTATAATATAATGTCCACTTTATCTAACGACGTCCTCGAGTTCTTATATAATTATTATCTAATAGATGAAACTGAGTTACCTAATTGTATCTCTGTTTGTAATATAGACCAAGGTAACTCTAGTTTCACAATTAACTGGCAAAATGACAAAATCACAAGAACTAATCTCTTAAGATAATCCCCAGTTAAATGGCAACTTGTGAAAGATCGCATTATAACACTTCTCAGCACTACGTAATACATGAACGGTATTCGAATTGTTTCATGTAACTAGATGTAACGACTCTAGTTAGATGGCTAGGTGAAGTTTAACGGACGTGAGAACCCCTCTATTGCAAGGTTCGCGGACGAAACCGACTATTGTACTGACGATCTAATAGTAGACCAGTGGTCGCATAATAACTGCAATTGAGTCGATAGAAATCTCATAGGGCATTGTCAACTAAATCATTCTTTCATAACACCCCTGATTCTGCAATTGTTTCTTTTCTTACGAATCCTTTTGAATACGCTCAATTGTAAGTGGATGCACGGCAATTGTTACCATAATGGAAAATCAAAGCACATACTTCAATAATGATTTCATTGAATAAATAAACTATTCATAAACCACAGAGTACGACGGAAGTAATACGTTTTAATGGACTTGACCGATCCGTACAAGCATGTTCGGATTTTAGATTGGATTTATCCAAAATATGTGGTTACAATAATGTTTTTCAAAGTGAGTAGTTGTTTACCAGAATATTACAAAGGCTCAGTAATAAAAGCGTTAAGCTTATCATGCTAGAAATTATGAAAGGTAAACGACCGTTAATGCGTGTATGGTTTAGCACGTAGGCTTCTGTAACCATAGAAGGTCGACGCTCCAACTTCAATATACATGTCACGCAGGGGTTACCATGTAAATGGATATTCTATAACTAGTTTCTGTAACTTCATACAAATAGAGGTCTTCTTAGAATGCGTGATATTGCACGCTTCGTTTGCTCTGTTGATGATTCTAAACTTGTAGAAAATTACGCACTTTTAACATTTTAGTTTGGGAAGATATTCAATTGCGGATGCTTATGTTCTTACCAAAATATAGTTATTACATGACTCGTACCTGAAAGGAAGAAATAATAATTAGTTAAAATTAACTATTATACTTATTATAAAAACAGAATTATTTATATTATTTCTCAATTCCTATGCGATATTTGATATCTTTACTAAGTTATACCAAATTCATAAGATATTAAGGATAACGATTTTATCAAATTCAACAAATCTATCAACTAGAAGAATCTCGATCTACCTCCCAGATTCCTTAACCACACATTTCAGGGAAAAGAAGTTATCAAACAAGCGATCCTTTAACAGGCGAGGTCAGTGCTCTGCAAACAGCCTCTACCATTCTCAGTTTTATGGTGTTTTATCAAGGTACCGTTGAAGCGACATCACTTTTATTGCGTACAACGTTTCCGCTAGAACGATTTTAGGACGGCACTTCCAACTTGGTTTTACATTCGATTTAACTTGAAACATTCGAATTGTGAACAACTTTGGGTCACCGTGGTTTTGGGTCTTTGTTTCGATTATGATATTATTATTTTATTGACCCAAACATACACGCAATTTTATTGAAAGCATTGATTTGAATATGAACTATTTCTTAGTCAATGAAACAAAGATGTAACGATACTAAATTAAAGTAGTTTGACTGAGGATTTCCTCTCTATTTTTCCAATTATTCAAGATTGTATTCTATAAGAATATAAAATATTTTGACTCTGTATTAATTTAGTTTGAATTCTAGTAAACGTATTTCCCTGCAACTTCCTCAAAATAAAATACTATTTAAGGAACCCCAAAGGAATGTTTTCTGTTTCAATCATATAACATTATAGTAATTGATGTGAGATTCTTCCCATTCCTTGCATATTGGATGGGTTCAGCTCATTTGAAGTGTTTGCCGAATGATATACGTAACATGTCATCGAATTTCAACATATTAACTACACAGAATAAAAATATTTATTAACTAACAAAAAGATTCAGTCCAGTTGTCTTTTGTTATTATTAGAAGGCGCAACATCTCGCTTAATATAGTAACGCTCGCCGCATTTACGACTATTAGTTAAGAAAGGGTTGGCAATCTCAAATCAAATTAGGGATGGGGAGATTTTGAAACGGTTGTTCCTTCATATTATGAAGGAACTACAGATGGATGGACTGTATAAAAGAAGATATGAATGAAAGAGGTGTGAATGCGGAAATGACTAAAAACAGAGAAGAGTGGAAGAAAAAAACCCATTGCGCCGACCCCAAATAATGGGAAAAGGGCAGGATGATGATGATAATGATAGCTCAAAATTTACTAAACTTTCTAAGGCTTCTTAAGGCTTCTCTACGTTGATACTGTCAGATTGAAACCATGATTCAAATTCGTCATATTCAAATAACATGAATAATTCAAAAGGTATGTGCGTTCATAAAAAGAATCCACAAAAAATTATGACTACAATAGGTCAATGCTTTTACAATCAGGTCACGCACTGGTAATACGTCATTTTTGATAAAGCTTGCACGAAGAAGCATAAGCAAACATAAAAAGTTAGTAAAAACACCTAGCTAAAAAACCTTTAAAGGCAAATGTTATAAAGTACACACATAAATTGTTCTAGAACATTGTTCTAGCAACGAATAATTTTAAATATATAATTATTAGAGGAGAAAACAAAACGAAAGTTCAATAAAATTTTATTCACATTATAAATCTGCTGAAAAACTTGTTCGGTAGTTGTACAAACAATAGTTTTATAAATAGAAGCTTTATAGTATACTGGCTATTTCGACTATATAACGATCATCTGTTAATCCGGAATAAACTACGATTTTATTACTGAGATGATAGACTGGATTAACTAATGGTAGTCTGGAGCGTTAATTGAGCTAAACTCTTCGCCCTTTGAACGTTCAATCAGTTCACGTTGAACATTTAATCAGCCATGATTACTGTTATACGAACTGCACTGCTAATTAATTGCAAGATTTCCTCTCTACTAAATTAAGGAATAAGAATGTTAAAAAAACAAAATTGAGGAAGAGTTATACCAAATTATGTATAGTTATATTAACGACGACTTGTAATACTTTGTGTACATATTATATCTAGTTTTTATCGTTGTCTGTGTGTATGTTTTGTCTGTTTGTGCGTAATCAAATTGCAAGTAATATTTAACCCACTTCCCTGTGTTAGATAAGAATGAAATTTTACATACCCATTTGAATTCGGTTGCCAATGTAACATAACCATGTCCTAGAGATAGCAGGACGAGGAAAGTAATTGCAGGAATTTATACTGATATTAGGGACAACATAGAACTTACGTCATTACCATGAAACTTTGAAATTAACTTTTATTAATGCAGGGGCTTTAGTTTGGACATGTTCTTAAATTTAAAACTAAAAAAAATGCGTTAAAATAAACTAGGTTGAAAACTTTAACAGTATGGAAGTTATTAAGCTATCACCAGAAGATGTACAGGCTAATATTCAATTCTAATAGATAAAATACCTACACTATGCTTGGCGATATTTTTTCTTAAATTAAATAACTAAATTCGTGACCACAATTGTTGATGAGGAGTAGAAATCTTTTCAAAAGCAATAAGCTATCAAATCTATTTACGCTTTCAATGTTTGACACACATCGATTCTGAGCATCAGGCGTGACGCATAAGCCGATGGCCTCTCGATTTATAATACTTGATATAGTGGGGTGATGAACCTTTTTGGAGCTATTTTAAACTTATTATCGTATTCTTTCATAATTTATATTGAAATACTCGACGATGGTTCTAAAGGCTATTAAGATATGGAGCGTTTCTTTGATTTGTTAATGATGCTATAGTGTAATAAATTATAAGAACAAGTATGGAAACTATTGGGACCACAGTTGTTGTTTTCTTTACAGTACGTATACCTACAACATAGATAAAGCAAAGTGTAATTATAGAGTGAATAGTGATAACTGATAGTCTTTCGTTTTAAGCACATGAGAGAATAGTTCGGCTGGTAGGCTTGTCTCACATTACAAATTCCAGGCTTATTTTACATCCACGCCAAACTTTTCCGTAATAAATATAGCTAAGGATCATGCATTAAGCAGATTAAAAGCGTAACATTATTTAAAAATCGTCACAGCTGATTCAAAATTCAGCTTTTATATACAAATTCAACTGATTGAACTGATAAACATACATCCAATGAATAAAAGCTCAGAAATAATACGACGTGTCAATGTTCAACTAAAGGTTCTACAGAAAAATAGATAGCTTCGATTATTTACGCATAGAAAAATTTCAAGATACACTTTCTCTACCATTTTCGTAGTTCTTATCAGCAACAAACACACTTAACCTTTACGGTGGCTCGTAAAGATTATGTTGATATCATTAATCAATTCCTTTGGGTACGAAAATTTTCATTAACACGCTAGGGGCCAAAAACCTTAGAAAGGTAATTAATTATGTATAAAATATCTTTAACACCATAGAAAGAGTTGGACTTAAATTGTAGCTTGAATTACCTTACCTACCCTAGAAATGAAACTACCTACCTACTTCTAATCTGTCCAATTGAAACTAAGTAAAATAGTATTCACCAACGGGTCCAGGAATTAAAAAAAAATGAGACGATTTACGTAATAATATATTACTCATCGAAAATATTTAAGAAATCAAAGGTAGTCGTAAATTCAAAAATCGTTGATGAAAGTAGTCATATTCAGTCCAAGGAACAATATCAACTGTTCGATAAAATGGGTACATGGATATTATTAAAGACATACATTAATATTGCGAGTTGCAAACGTAAATTTTAGAATTTTAAACATAATTTTAGGTCGATGGTGTCATGCATTTTAAATTTTAACTTGTACAAAAACATATCCGCGTACTTTGGACTTAGTTTTTATGCACTTATGTTAATGGCCAAATGAAGTAAACTGAGGAATGATTTGGGAATCTAAATTGAGGAATTTCAGTAAACATGAACGAGGAAAAAATATAATTATATATAGAATCATTAGCTTTGTACCTTATTGTTCAGGAAGTCGAGAAAAATAAATCATATCCAAAATTAACTTCGCTTCCATAAATAAATATGTTTTCTATCGTAACTGGTAAGTACTACCTAGTTGTTTACATGAACGATTATCTAATATCAAATTACTTAACATAATAAACTGTAATTATCAAACCGTAATACGCCACTATAAATAACTTGCTGTCAGTAAGACCTATTTAAATAAATTCTGAGTTATGTAAGAAAATTGCATATAGTTTATGGTAAGTTCATTATAGTTTTCTTTTGCTTCAATTTATAAACATATCAGTTTTTGCGAAACTGATTATTTGAGGTATGAGAATTCCATAAACCTGAAGCGTAACAATAGTGTAACCTCAACGTAAGGAAAGTTGTTAGCCTTAAATAGCATTACATATCAAAACGGGTGACCAGTACGCAAACAATAAAATCAATCATCTGAATATATGCCAGTATTAGCTATCAGCCGCGTCGACCTAAATTCTCCTAGATTGTGCCACACTTAATGAGGCAAATCCATCGACAGATGATCAACGAGACCTTGACTGGGCTTGTTTTTTGACAAGCGGCATTGGCCTGTACTATTCAAATTTGATCTGCACCGTGATACACAAGCAGGACGCTTATCTATAATCTTCATTATACGGGTGTCGCAACGTACCGGTATCTTTGTCAGTGAAATCAGTGATCTCTTTGCCGTGACATCGTTGTTGATTACATAATGGGCTTTTGAAACCTTCTATACGAATGAATCATTACTTTAGTATTTAGACTCGATAAGGTTTGGAACGCTGATTATGCTATGGACCGGTAAATAAAGCAAGAATTCTCAGAAATCGAGATTTCACGCGACCATGTACATTTTGAATGAATATTTTCTTATATCTGAATAAACGTATATTCACATAATCATTTTTGGGCATTGCATTTATAATTGCTTTATTTATAAATTAACCTTTTTCAGAATGAGCATTCAAACTCAATAATATCAACATATTTAAGTCACAAAGTAATCAAAACGCATACTAATTTTAAATGTGTAAACATCGAAAACATTTTAATATTGTTGAATACCGAATTGATCCATGATAATATTACCAACATTTATCAACCAAATCTTCGTTTGTATCTAGCGTTTGAAATTGATGTCAAGATTAGGTATGCTGTCAGCGTACGTACGTTCGGTGTTCTAAGAAACTAATTCAGCAAACAAGTTGCAACAACAATTTACCTCCACACAGCTTTTGTACATGAATTATCTCGTATTGAGGTTCCAATGTGTTTACTATTCTGCTTCCAATTTATCCTGTAATATTGGATTGTAGCTCGTAATGTCCAGAAAATGCTAATGCTATTATACATTGTCCTAATTTTTAGAGAATCTTCGCCCCGTCTAGCTTTTTGTCAGGCCTTTGACCGCATTACTACCACTCTTTATTAATAACATTTCTGAAATATGTATTTATATGGAACCCTTAAAATAAACAACTTTTATAAGATCAAAGACCTTTGATACCGAGAACGTTTGAATTAAGTTAGATTTATAAAACATTGGAATATTATAAGGAATCCAAGTATCTTTTAAATGTAAATGATTTTATCAAGTTTATACATGTATAAGGCATACGATAGATATTTGCGCAGGATATCCATATGCAAATGGATTTATATAAATAAACTTTCGCCAACTGCTGCTTTCCTTCCAACTCTTGACATAACAAAACCAAGTGTTTTGTGTAAACCTATGCCAAGCTTATATTCATAAGTTTTATTTCAAAATCGATTACTAGAATATATACACTCGATTACTAGAATGTAAAAGGATGTATCTTTCGTTTTCAATCGTTATTGAAAAAACAAAGGTGTCCCTTCCCTAAACTATGAGAATCGTCATAAATATTAATGACAAATGAATGTCAACTTAAGTTCAACGACCTTTGATCCGATTGTTTAATGTACATATCTTAGACGTAATTACAAATGCGTACAATGCACGAGAGAAAGAATGCGAATGAATAAAACATGATGCAAATATCTCTGGAAGCGAATGATAACCGTCATTGACGAAATACAAAAGAATAACGTCCAAAGAGATGGTAATGTATGAATGGGAAATATTTGATCGATCATGACAAATGGGTAAATTTAGCTAACGCTATTTCTATCTAAAATACTTAATTAATAAAGATTCTTGCAATGTTTAGCCTTAGATAGGAGAAGTATCCAACTTCTCTTCATTTATAAACATAAAACATTTATGTAGAACTAATGAAACTATAATTGTAACACAAGCAAATAATCTAACAATAATAACAATTGTGAGTCATATCGAACTATTGGTCAATAATTTTGTTTGTTATATCAACCAAATATTGTTTTGAATTAATTCATCAAAGAACAAAAGAGTTGACGGACATAACAAATTATTTCAATAACAAAAGGTAGGTACTACAAATATAACAAGATCATTATTTTCTAAGTTTATCAACTAGGAGTTCTGTAAGGAAAGATAAGTCTGCATATAAACCTGGCAACGCAGCTCATACATAACAATGGGAATCGGCATAAAAGAAAATAATAAACTTATACATTCAATTGCTATTTTAATGTATTCTGAATTTTTTCAAAAATAATATTTAAAGCGAGATTTTAAATGGGACAGCTAGATTTTATGTCAAGTATGGTAACAAAAAACGAAATATTCTGTAGAGGTTAAGAGGGCAATTAGTCTGCATTCACAATTTTACGAGAAGAAAATGAAAGTTTCTGCATTAAATTCGATTGTGAGTAAAAGTATGAAACGCCACTTAAGACAATTGCCTAATGCAATTCAAGCTTGCGTTGGTTGTGTAACCGGTTAAAAAGTGTAATAAATATGAGTTAATGTTATTTACGATGTTGATATGGCATGGGCGACAATAAATCGAAGTTAACAGTGGGTCAGTGTCCTGTGTCTGTTGCGAGTGAACGGTCTCACAACAATAAAGCAAATTAAAGCCATGTTATGCTCTAGGATGTGATTTTGTATATTGATTTTCAAAAAGCTATCGTTCCCATGTCTCGTATTTAAGTTCATAATAATATAATTTTAAAAAATGCGCTTTAATTAAGATAGCTTTTTTGGATAGATACAAAGTTCAGCCATGAAATAAGAAGACAAATTTATCTTAAAAACTTGAAATGGTTACGATAGAATATTTGGAAATAGTACCCTCTTAAGACACATTTCCTATTAAATTATTACCTTTCCACGTGTTTAATTGAATCTTAAGTAATAATAATAAACACGCAATCACTGTTAAGAATTTCGTGCTCGCAGCGCCCAGATTAAATCTTGATGAGTGCGAAGTTTACAGCCACTATTATAGTAATTATAAATTTAATTATCAGTACATTCAGTTGTGCCTCGCTGAACTTATAACTGGTTATACAGATGCTTCGTTAAGTTTTTGTCCCAACATCTACAAATTATGGAATTTTTCCAAAGGGCATTTGCGTTCAAAGAATCGCAAAAAACTCGGGGATTAACATTAGAATTATACTTAACACTAATTAAAGTAATTTGAGATATAATAAAAACTAATGTCAGTTTTGTTGTTTGTTATATTTTTAATTGCGGAATAAAATATTACATTTTTCTTGCAAGTTGTTATTAAAGTAATGGACTTAAATATTTTTTAATTTCAGCACCATACCACCTTCTAGGTCAACTTCTGCTTGTAAAAACTCGTCTCAATTTTGCATAACGTCAGAAAAACTTTTGGTAATATTCATATACCCTCAAAATAATTTGCTTATTTGATCTCTGCGACCATACATGTTGTGAAGATACATAACATTTAAATTATTTCACCGGTATCATAAACCAATCTTTCTATTAAGTTGACATAGCAATGTAAAGTAAATATTCATACATATCTATATAATATATAAGAACTTATTTGCTTTTTTCGTAAGAAATGTTGTAATTTAATTAAAGTGTAATATAACTCACACTCTCGTGATTTGATGAATGTCTGCAGAGAACGGAAGCATTGTTACAAGACTAACTGAAGATAATAAAAATACTCGCCTTTCTCTAGCAATCTGCTTTTAATTAGTTACATTCATCCTTTATATTTGTCACAGACGAGAAAATGGGAAGTTTTTCATTGAAAGCTTAAAAGACAATGATTGAAAGCATGTCGATACATGTTCAAACATGCTCTATTTTACTCCAATATCATCGATAAGTTCCTTCCTTAAATGCTGTAACTGTGTTGTTTAAAAATATATTCATATAAGTAACTGAATAACATCAATGAATGAGCGTCTCTAAATAAATTCTCCCCCAATTCCGTCCATTGTAGCTGCGAACGATTCGAAATTGGTATCCCCTCAAATTGTAGGTATTTGCTATCCCGCTTCCCCATACGGACCGTACCACCCTTCTTTCACATCGTGGGATAATTAAATATTTATGTCATCACAAACGGCACGGCAACCTACAGTTATAAATAACCTTTAATTACTATATACGTTCTATTATTACTTTAAATTACGTTATTGTTCAAATACCAATTACTCCAACATTTGATCAGCATACTGAGATAACACCACAATACATAATCATTGTTTTCCTACTTTCATAATTTAGTAATTAAGATAATTAGTAACACCACTTTTCCTTTTGAATAATAACTACTGTTACGCTACATACCTGTTCAATATAGATTTTAATACGTCAATGACATCCCGTTGATAGAAACAAACATAGATATAAACACCAACTTAGTTGACTAATTGATACACAACAAAACCGTTATTAACTGTCTAGCGATAAAAGACGTCACCACGGTAATGGAAATCACTAACACAGGCACTTATTTAAACTGCACAAAAAGGAAATACTTTGCTGGAAGTCATATAACACTTCATTATGAAATGGGGAGATAAAGTTCGAACACGAAAAAAGCTTATGTTCAAAGACAGTAACGTGCAGCCCCCTCGGCGGTTGAACGGAGACTGCATCAATTGAGGGCTACTTGAGGGACGGCGGGGGGATCTCAGTAGGGGGCGCGCGAGTCGAGCACCAGCTTGGAGGCGTCGGGCCAGCCTTGTCTGATATGATAACGAATGTATACAAAACTGACGATGTCATACATCGTTATATGGCCTGGGTAACGACATGTATTTCATTCGGAATCACGTTTCGTAGGAAACGGTATCGCATTAAATAATTGACAGATACGGATATAAAATATTTTTAATCGCAATATAGGGATAAATAAATTGAATGTATAATGTATTTTTCTGGTTTACAAATAAAGGTATAAGATATTTTTGGGCATTCTATTTCCTGAGATAAGTTAAATCTGTATAGCTTCAAAGCTTGTTCTATTTTCTCAAATATTTGAAAGTCTCTAAAATGTTATTTTCCGTAGAGCCCATGGATCAGATTCTAAGTTCTACTGTGACTCGTGCCAATGTAAACAAAACTGTGGTTTTGTTACGCTTTAACGTTTACGGAGTTAAGAACCATATGGTTCTCTTGAAAATAGTCAGTTGTAGTCAAAACAATTTAAATTATGTATGTACGCAATTACTCGGCCATTAGGTCGATTGATGATATGGCACAATAAAAGGAAGTATGATGGCTGTCATACCCAGAGGGTACACGCCAGCACAATCTAAGTCATTAATTAGAGACTTCGTTCGTTAAAAATTAATGTACCTCCCATACACTCAATGTCTAGTGTATTAAGGATTTAGAGTATCTTTTGTGATACACGATTAATTTAATCTGAATAACCATCCCAATAGCATTTTAAAACAAAACTATCACTCAAAAGAGACACCATCGACCTACAATAGCTTAGTCATAAGAAACGAGTAAACGGCTCACTTACTGAATATCCCGTTTCGTTGAATGCACTGTCGCTGATTCATAATCTGCATCGTAAAGTTTAAGCGACCAGTGAGCTGGCAAATTAGTTTAGCCTATATTAAAAACGACGATCAGAGCCAAATATTAAACATCACATTCATCTTTCTACTCCGAATTAATCAAATTATCACACAAACGATTTCAATAATGACGAAAATAATTTGAACATTCAAATTAAATGATACTTAATTAGAAAATATTTAAGGGACAAGGGCGTAAATCATTCAGCGGTATTGACTCAGAGCCATTAAAGAGCACCCGTTAGTTAGAACATCAGACGCAGATGAAATGGAACCGAAACGGTAATAAATTACTACCAGTCACATCTTGGAGCATAGAGAAATAAACACGTTCTGTTTTTACGTCCGATCATATTTCGTATGCGAACAAAAATAAGTTTAGAAATTGATAATAACAAGCAGTACGCCATGCTGTGCGGACTCAAGCAACCCCAGTACCGACAAAGTGAAGCAATAAAAATATACGAGGGCCGCGGGTTCCACAAACGTGCCGATCTTTTCGTCCGAATTTGTTTTTTGGTGACACTTGGTGAGCAAACATAAAGAAGTTTAGTATCCATCGGCGTGTGCGGTATTGTTCTCGATGCCTTTAAGCATTTCAAAATTGAAAAAGTACTTTGAAAATACCTTCAGTTCGTCATTCTAAATTATCTTGGATCTATTACATTAAAATATTTAACTAATTGTTAAAATCAATGACACAGCTTATAAGCTGTAGTATACTACTGAAGCTAGAATCATCATGGAATTCATTTTTTATATTTTGCCTTAAGGGGTGTTAAATTTGAATATTATCCAAATAAGTATTATAAAAACAAAAAGGTAGTTTTTGATTCACACAAGCAAATATTTGCACAGACACTTGGCAGTTACCAGTATTAAGTACCTACAACACCCATATAAATTCCTATTTTTTATAATAACACAGGCTACGTGTAACGTAGAATAATTTCGACTGCTCTATTTATTTTTCAGGCTGGCCTATATATCACCCCATAGCATCTACTTTATCCCACACTCATTATATAACATACCCGTATTAATCAATAATGAACCAATAAACATTATGATAATGGAATATAATAATCTTTAACAGTTACCGTTGAGACAGCACGTGCCTCCCCCACGCCTGCAGTACGAAGCCATGCCAGCAGATGTGGGTAAGATACGCAACTGCCGGCGAATAGCTTCTTATGCGCCATATGTTATAATTACTTTTACCATATTAGGTTTCTGACGTAAAAACTTTCACTTATAAATAATTTTTGTAGAATTTAAGTAATTTTTTGCTAATAAAACATGTATGGTGTTAAACGAATAAGGTTTTTAGCTTAAGTGCAATTAAAATTAAATTAATAAAATGCACTTATAAACAGACTGAAATGTAAGTTTTATATTCGGTTTATAGACAGTTAAATTAATACAAAAAAATTTATCACATCATAAATTATTCACTAACTTAATCATTATGATGCTCAAAGCTCAAGAATGCCTTGAACTAAGCGATATCTTCTAACTATCTATACAACAGCTGATAACAATATTTTAAAGCAACAATATATCAATTTTAATAACAAACACATGTCATCTTCGGATTCTATATTTAAAAATATTCAACAATTTATATGTAATCGATAAAGCTTACAAAAATAGATACCTAACGTAATATTACCACATATACATTATTATTGAATTTACCCGTATTAAGATACGTGGACGTGGTACAAGATAAAAATGTTCGGATTCTATGATAAGACCCGTTTTAAATCTAGCGTTTTTAATCTTAACTTGATAATTTTCTGTAACGAGTTTTTACAGCTCTAAGTAATTACTGATTCCACGCTATTAAAAGAGTTCTACGTTTGAAAGCTACGTTTTGAATGTGTATTCAAATATTCATATGTTGTCTAAATTAAATTAGGTTATCCAAATGGTCACGTTGTGCACTTACGTAAAAGATAAGTTGGCATATTTAATTTAAGTATAGTACAAAGAAATCATTTAATATATACTTTTTATAAATAGGAGAGCCCTACTTGAGATATAATAAAAGTAAGACTGGCTCTACATTTTTTTTTATTTACTATATTTGCCAATTAACAGTTGCTTGTAATTTTCTTCAGATCTAAAATATTGTTACGGACAAAGACACTGAACTGCAAACCTTCGAATTTATATTAAGGAAAACAACCTGTTTTGTA
Organism: Phoebis sennae; assembly: GCA_001586405.1. NCBI lineage: Eukaryota > Metazoa > Arthropoda > Insecta > Lepidoptera > Pieridae > Phoebis > Phoebis sennae. The sequence goes on along the minus strand of LQNK01000538.1, from coordinate 493,651 downwards.
TACAATTAATTATTTTAATTGTGGCAAAATGAGGCTCAATCAACTTATGTGCATCGGTTAGCTAGTTCAACGATCTGGAAGTTAAAGGGGTTAAAATATTATTAAGATGTCTAGACGATTTATTAGTCTAACTGGTGTTGACATATAATTTCTCGTTACCTTTCGCATCGAAATTTATTGTGAGAAATAAGTAACAAATTCAGAATAAAACTTAAACTGTTGCGATGAATAAATACAGCCATTCTCCGATCCAAATGGAACTTGGCTGGTATAGTAATGAAAAGTTATGGTTGTTTATCACCATGACCCAGAAATGTAAGTTGTAAATTTGGTCGATAATAGACTATGCTAAGAATCATATGGAGTTTGTATGATTATTGAATAGGGCATGAACAATATACGATATGAATCTATACTTCTATGCTAACATTATGAAAGCAAACGTTTGTATGTATATTTGTTTTTTTACGCAAAAACTACTCAACACATTTCAAAAATTTTTACCTTCACAATCCTTCATTTTCGCGCAGTGACAAAAGCTATTTTATAGGTATACTAGCTGCTGCCTATAGAATTCGGAGCCTTTAAACCAATCACCTAGTAACAGTATCCGTTCAACTAATCCAGGTAATATTCTATCTGTATACGAAATTTCATCAAAATCAAATATATAAATTTTCACAATTTTAATATAAGCAGGATAAAATTGTAGTACAGGAGCGAATTCGCACCGAAAAGCTTGTTTTATCATTATTTTCCTCACTGTAGACCTATAATCTAGATTCTAGACGATCAGTCTGACGAGATGAAAAGTGGTGAACGGTGCTTTATTTAATGAAGATAAGATGATTTCCTTTGACTGCGATAGCGATCGATATTTGCCACCCCCTATAAATTACCGAGTAATCTCAGACGGTAATTACTCAATTTTGTTGAAGATGAGGGAAACGAATGTCTAAACAAGAACATCTGGCCTTTTAAGAACAATTAATCCTGGATTATACTTTGTAAATTAATATTGATAAGACAGCGAACTTATCTATTAATTTCAGAAATGTAATTTTCGTTAGTCAAAATCAAAACGTTTATTTTCCAAATTGGCCTCTTTCGAGGCACTTTTAGAACGTCATATACATGTCATATAGTGTCAAAAATAAGAAAACAACGTTAATTAAAAATAGAGATCACGGTTCGTTGGATCGATAATAATAATGCATGAACAAACGACACACCCAGGCATTACACTTTATGGGTGATAAAACGTCACATCAGCAAAGATATTAAAAAAATATAAATGGAACGGACGCGACCTAAATTTTGCCACACGTGAACGACTATTTCCAGACAACGGTAAGGTATGTCAGGTAGCTTTCAAAATAACACCTCTGAAACGCGTGCACATTATCTTGGATTCACATTCACACGTGCATTAATGTTTTGGGTAAGAGCATGCGTCTATTTACGGTGTACGCAAGTAGCTGTTATACCTTTCTAAGCTTCAACATTTTGTACCCGTTTCACGACGAGTGACAGACCTGAGTAACATTATAGGTATTCACTTTTAACAAAGGTTCCAAAAATCCTTTAACAAACGCCATGAAGAGCGTGAATCCATCAAGCAAACAACTCGGCTGTCTGCACCAAAACCAACTTTCATTTTCACGAGATTCAAAAATCAATTGAAGAGGCGGTGAAAAAAGATCTCATAATTGGACATTCATTCAACAATGGCTGCAGATACAGGATTGCAGACGCGATGCAAATAACAAAAATCAATACATGGAGCGAACGCTGTGGCCAAACTCGCTCAAAATTAACCATCCTCACATTTTTAGCGCACGGTGTTGATGAATGTTTATATATTCACAAAAAACCGAACACAAAAGACGGAAAACGCAATACAACAAAGAGTCTGTATGGATACACAATGCGATTTACAAACAAACTGCGATGCAGACAGAATTCTCAGACGGTCTCTCAGACCTAATAGACAATAGATCATCTGACATCCGTTAAGGGACGTTGACAGCTTAATAACTAACTGCAACCTAGACAGTTATAAACTTTGCATTTGATAAAACCTGCCACGATGTCGTATAGGCTATTGTGATATAGGAAGCCCCTAAGTGAGTGGTTGAGAGAGACTACGTCTCCAAGCTGGCACTTGAGTGAACCCTGTTGACCTAGTGTATGGCAGTGAGGGCAAAAACTTCATCCACACCTGCTTTATATTATCTTGTACAGCTTTATAACATAAAAAGACACTGTAGATAGAACAATATGTTTTCTTATAAAATAGTGACTTATTTACATTTTTTAAACGTAGTTAAATATTATTATTTTATGTATACTGTTCGTAAAGACTCTGCTAAGAGAAATGCATAAGGAAAATATATTCATGAAAATATTCATAAATAGCACGATAATGATTTTATCCAATCTTGTAAAAGAGTGGATAGCAGCAAGTATGACCTTGATACGATGATATTATATATTACCTACTGTTCCATCTTAAACCCTGGATTTATACTTCCATATATCTTCATTCAAACGTCGTAATGCGTAACAGCTTTAAAAGTGCCATTGCATCAGTCACAACAAACAACCCCGTCTAGACTAGGCACTAGAAATTTATGCAGAAACTTTATCAGTGAGTGAGACAAAGACTGTAAGGGACAACGTTGCTCATTAACGTTACAAACCCTTAAGTATGAGAATGGCACGTTTTTTAAAGTATTATACGGAAACTTAAACTTTAATTGACGCTTTTCTTTCGTAAGCACTGTTTTAATGTCTTCGAAAGAGAACCTCAAAATTATCGCAGTGTCAGATTTTCGTCCTGCAGATTATTAGGAAACTTCTCCTTGTGTAATCTGTTCATTTTGAAATTATCGTCTAGTAGCTAGAACCGCAAATAATTCAGAAGGTATTTTAAATGCAATACAAAAATAATGCAAAGCTAAAATCAAAAGAGATGTTTTTAATAATAAGTAGACTATAAACCTGAATGTGAATAAATTTTAGTATTAAACATTGAATGTACTGATAAATGAAGTGAAATGACTGAAATGCTCATTTCGCTGCTAATTAATCCAGGATGACTGAATGAGCGTCCATAATAGATCAGTTACAAATTCGTCGCTCGTCACAATTTCGTTCAGTTGGTTTGAAACGCAAATTCATATGAAATTTACATCGTATTAATTACATATTTCATATGAAAAGTCATAGCAGAACCAACGTTAAAACGGTTGACTGTAAATGGGACCAAATTGAAGCTTTAACTACTTTATCACTTTTCCTTTAAATCAATACCTATTGGAAAAAATAATCCGACTCCGATAGACATTAACTTAATTACCGCCATGGAAATGGGCAGGAATTATGTAAGTAATTAGGTTTCTGCTCGCGGTACGATAGACTCAAGACGAAAGGCGGGCGTCACGATGTAAATACGCAAATAGTGCACACCGTTCGCGTTGGCAAAGATTTCAATGGACCGGAAAACTTCAGGTGCCTCAGAAGCGGTATTTAGGGCAATGGATATAGCCTTGATAGGTTATGTATACCCATACGAAACTACATATATAAGCACTTAAATAGGTACTCTTTACGGACGTTAATTAAAAGAATCTTTGCAGTGACGTCACAATTATTAGCGCGCTCTACTTTACGCCAGCATTTATGACGGCATAAAAAGAATTTCTCGTTCCACAAGTTTTAAATATATGGATTTAGATTTGCAATCGCTTCGACAAAATAATTACTGAAAAAAGAAACGAACATGTGCGATGTAGTCCACGAAACGGTTGTTTCTTTAACAAAATGAATTTTAACTGAATTTCTTGTGACTATTATGTATTTATATCTAGATCCAGGCAATATTTTAGTCTTCATCAGTTCTGTTTTCACTTAGCAGTAGATCTTATCTTATCGATTCAACGACATCGCATTTATTAGGACCAAAATGGAACATTGCGATGTACACAACCATATTTGGTAGATACCTTGTATAATCTCTGATCTCATACCCGGTTTTGGTTACTTACTGCAAAGTATTATTACAGCCATATAAAACGGTACTTTACAATTATGAAATCTATATTGAAATATTCGAGCACGCTATTGTCGTATTATTCTCCACGTTTTGTAAGAATTTCGCCAGCGAGTAAGTATTGTTTTTGTTACGATTTAATTTCGTCCTTTTGTCCTTTATGTGGCAAATTCATAAAGGCTTCTTTATGCAAACATCCCGAACAACGATAAAGTTATCAGCACAAAGGCCCACTTATTTACATTCTGAAATAAACAAAAATCAAATAGAAAGGGGATCAAGGAACATCTTATGACGCCAACGCAATGCGTGGGTCGAGTTACCACACGGCTTATTATAATTTGTAATGACAAGGTATACTTCCTTAGATGTGAGTCAACATCCTTCGTATATCTTATTCTAAAACCTACAAGAGTATCAGAAATGGTAATTTACAATCAACAAATATGGTAAATAATTCATCGTTGTCGTGGGCGTTTTAGTTTGATATTGTACAAATGCTAAAAAATAAATTCAAAAGCAAGAAATATTACAAAGTGTGCAATACTTGCGGCATGCGTGGACCATGACTGTTAAATATTCATTAATTAACTAAACGGGTGAGTTTTCTAAAGCTGAATAGTTGCGAATGCCTTGTTAATAAGGCTGCTGGAATTGCAGATAACTTTGACGTACATTTCTACTAGCCACGCCTCGTGGTTTCACCCGCGTAACTTTTGATCCCGTGGCAACTCCGGCATAAAAAATAGCCTATATGTTAATCTGAACCCTTACTCATATGTATACCAAAGTTCATTCTGTTCAGTATTTTTTTGCACGAAAGAGTAACAAATACATACATACACCCTCACAATTTTTCGCATTCATAATTTTAGTAGGATTCCTATATATCCATTTATATGTCCAACCTTACGAGCTCTCCTTTTTTTAGATGTTAACTCGTTCATTGCTCCAGTTCTGTCTCCGAGTAACGATTTTCGTTTACGGCTTCTGCTTCTGATTGGGTTCTGCTAAATGCATAATAGATGAGGACTATAATAAGACCGTTCAGCTTCCGGCTATTGTGTTGGTATTTTTGGTAATTTTCCACAGCAACCGACTCTATCGTTCCGCCTTGAATGTAGGTCTTATTTTAAGTTTAAGTCAAAGGAGTAGAATTGGTTTAGCTTTTCGTATTATAAACGTGAATAATTTAATTTAGAAGTTACAGATTTACTGTACTGTACGTACTGAAATGTATGAGATTTTTTTTTATCTAGCTTGTAACCAAATTACTACCCACATTTATGTTTTGAATGCTTATTAATCCTGTTAAAGTTAGTCATATTATTGCACTTTCATCTAGATAACACGAGAAAATTAGAAAAAAAGATACACGTATTTCGAACGCTTAAAGTTAAGAAATAATTAGTTTGTTTCAATAAACGTAATGTCACAGACACAAAGTTAAAATAATAACTCACAAACAGAGAGCTGAGATACAGCTTTCAATATAAATCAGAAAAATCTTTATTACATCTCCAGCGAAATAATGAACGGCGAAGCAATTAAGCCTTCTGAAACATGAAATATTAGATTTAATGCGAATTTTAGTCAAATTACCGCACGTTTTCGCTGAATCACTGTGCTTTAATTAGAACCGGAATCGCTGTACCGTTTTGACACCTCTGGATGTAGCCGAATGCAGTCCGATGACAGAATCGAATTGCTTATTTTACTAGATATTTTCTTTGTTTTAACAGTATGACTATGTAGCTGAGTTAATTAAAACAGACTTCCTGATGATGAGACCGGTTGAAAGTAGTACATTCTTCCATAATGAAAAGAAGATAAGTATTTAATAAAGTTTAATAATTAATATGATATATAATGCGATAGTATTGGTTTGGACTGAATAATATTTTCACATGACGTGAGCAGGGTGTGTCATGTGTGGTATTGAGAATTTTATAGGTAATCAACTTTCATCAAAAAATACATTAATTTTATATTAAAGGGGACAAGAAAAATGTTGTCCGAAAATGTAGAGTTATTTATAACTGGAATAACAATAGATCTTGATAAATATTTTTTATTGGAACAAGAAATAAATATATAAGTATATAAAAATACATAATACAGGCAATTATGTTGTGAAACTATAATATTAATATCATACTGCACCCACGAAAGATGTCCCTAGTTGAATGTATTTGGAATATATGAAATAAGTTGTTGGTCGTCGACTATTTGAACCAAAGTTAATATTAACGATCGCAAATATATCGCACGTCCGGAATCGATGCAAATGTTATGTTCTCTCGTCACGCATAATTCACTGATCTTTAGAGCCGTGGCGGCATATCGCTTAATGCGGCAAAAACATCATTCCCCATAATACAACAAAAACAAGATTCTTTCATTGATTAATGGACGTTCACAGAAATATATCTTTTCTTATTATTGCCCGATTACAATTTATTGACTACACTCCTCTTGCGTCATGTGCATTCGTTTGTTTTTGAGAGATAAATCTCACGATAAATGATTAACAACATGTTTTAATCCTTGAAATAAACAGATTAACGAATTACCTAAATGATTACAATTATATCTGTGATGATAAGTAAGGATTATATTGCAAACGGTGACATAATCGTATTTTCCATTGAATTGTATAAATCCATTTTATCGATTGCACAGTGTTTAAGTTAAGAATATTCAAGCAATACTTTTGATGCCCTACTTTCATTGCTTCGCCTGGCAGTTTCGTGTTTACTTCGGATCACAGATATCGCTATTTGCCCCGTAGGCAACGCTTCCGACAGGGATATTTGAGGAAAAATTGATTTTCTATTTCTGCATCACCGTCTTCCGTCGCAGCTATATTGAAGGAAGTTAGATGTGGTTCATATCTCAGACTAATAATAATTTTTGTTTCAGTCGATTGATACAAGTATTGTTCTTATTCGGGATTCGATACGTTAAAATGTTCCTATTTCCGATGGCAAAAATGAATTGGTATAGATATTGGATCGAGATTCATACCTTTTGTAAGATGTATTAACAGAATATTTAATGAATATGTACGCATTGTCGTTAGTGATATATTATGTATATGGGAAGGTCATCTTGGCGCCTATTTCGGCGCCTGGCTGTCGCCTCTAAGTAGGAATGTCTGTTATGACACAGGCATTGTTTGAATTTCTAGGCTAGCCTCTAGACTGAATCTTGTATACATATAATGTCCATATCAGTACTCATTATGGATTGAGGACATTGGTTTGTATTACTAAATAAATTAGGACATTTAATAATTATGTTGGTTGAGAAAAGAAAATGGTTAATTTAATCAGCATTTCAGAATCTAGAAAATGGTTCTTCAATGTAAGCCATCTCTTACTGGCAACCTACTTTGGGCAAAGTAACCATATAAGGTATAATATATACATATGTAAAATTTTTATTGCCCGAGGTGTATCAACAAATGGCGATACCTTCAATCCATTGTACTTTTAAAGTAAAGAACCATACATTTTACTCATTAGGGCTCCATTTTTTACCACCTTTCTAGACTAATTTGACCCTCTTAGAGTTGTGAGGGACCCTCTTAGATGTGTGTGTTTAGAGTTGTATTCGGTTTACAGAACTTCTGAAAATGTTATTTTTAATTTCTGTTGGGATAAAATATAATTATCTAAATATTCAATAATACACCCTTTCAAAAGAGGCATGCACATAAAATAGTTTAAAAATTAAAATACCAGAACTGTTTTACTTTGATAGCATGATCTTGTTAAAACAGACCATTTTATTTACCGTATAAAGAATGTTTGAACTTTAATCCAATTAAAAGTAAAGGGATTTTATATATCAGATATAGTTTTTCCTTTAACTCTGAGATAAGAATATTTATCAAAGCAATCAAATAACAATTTATTTCTCATTAATAGAGTTTATTATCATATATTGTTTTTGTGATAGTGGATAGTTTGACACTGATAAAGATGGATTACTGAATAGGAAATAAATTAAAAATATTTTTTTCTATAAAATCGTTATTTATATATGATAAATTGAAATGATAGATTGAAAAAACATTGAAGGAAAATATAATAAAAAAAATTGTAGTAAATAGTTGAAGATTACGCATGTATTAAGAATTAGGATAAAATAAAAATGTATGCACTCCCTATTCAATAGAATTTCTTGGTAACAGATGTTTGAAGAAATAAATGGAATTTAAATATCGACTCTTCTTAAGTTTAGGTCTGCATAACCGATCATTAAAATTTAATTAATTCTAATTTTAAAAAATACACAGATTCTATTCCTACATTCA
>LQNK01000538.1:470027-483479 GCA_001586405.1 Phoebis sennae | reverse complement strand
TATTTCTTATTAGTTTCTATCCATTTTCTTTGACTTAGATAGTTATGATGAAATTTAATAGGCATGCCATGCGGTTCCCATGGGATTTGATCAAAATCAAATGCATCTGTCCGATCCATTCACCAGTTAGGGCTGTGTGTTGATAGATCACTATATCAGTCACCTTTAAGATTTTTATATAAAGATTCATTCAAAAACGAGCTTAAACCTATAAGTTTAATCTAAATTATAGTGTTTATCATTTCTCAAATTTGTATCTGTTTCAATTATTTCTTAATCAAAGATAATGGGGGTTAACTATTTGCAATAATTATTACCATTTCATACCCTCTTTAATAGACCTTTTAGTTCAGACTAGCATGTTTTAGTATAAACTTTAATTCATTTACTTATATAGAGCTGAATTATTGTTTAAATAAAAACACATTTTTTCAAGTACAATTATAAAATATATAACTGATTTGTCTTTTCAGGCTAAATGGCAAAATAAACAAAACAGAACTAATGGATATGAGAGCCCGGTTGTTACTTAATATTGGAGTAGTCCAGGAGCACCTTGGCCATTTGGACAAATCTATAGACTGCATAAACAAAGCTATAACAATATGCTCCAATCAGGATTTATATGAAGTTCTACACAATTGCTATACTACACAAGCCTTAATGTATTGTAATAAGATGAAGGACTATCCTAAGGCTCTGAGTTGTTTGAATAAAGCATTGGAAGTAGCTAGTAGGCTGGAGGATAAGGTAATTTTTTTATTCATTCTGGAACCTAGAAAGTACAATAGAAATAAACTCTCTATTGTACTTTAATAACATGGCCAGATTTTATTTAATAAACAATTTGTTTCTATCTTATGTTTCCATTTGTTTGATATCAGTGATTTGTAACTTAATTAAGCATATACTTGCCAACTTATGTTTCCACACTTCTTTACCTTCCTATATTGTTTAGGCGAGCATGTTTAATATGTAAAATATATCTTTCACTAATAGTTTGTATCTGTAAATATTTAATAGCCTCAAGAGTCGGATGAGGAAACAGGGAATGTAAAAAACAAAATATAATAATTTAGCTTTAGCAAAAAGTATTTGAAAGTTTAATGGATAAAAAAAATCTATCAGTCTCATTTCGTAAAAGTTTCTTAAACTAAAAATACTTACAGGTGCTAAAAACATGTGAAACATTATCGTCAAAAGCAGATATTCTATGCAAGATGTCTGACTATCAGAGTGCTAAGCAAGTGTTGTACAAAGCTTGGAAGTTGAAGACACCCGATGAAGAGGAGAGGGAGAATATTGAAGCTAATTTAAAAGTTGGTGAGTGATAATAACATGTTTAATGCAGTTATTGTAAAAAAACATTTGAATGACTACAAAAAATACTCATTCATTTAAGATATCCTTGATCATATTCAAATAGGCAAGCCATTTATCCTACAAATGTAATGTATGGATGTTGCATGCCGCAACTATTGTGCAGATTTTGATGAAATTTCATATATGTACAAATAGCATGATAGCTGGATTACGTGATATGATACTTTATAGGTCTGTAGGTGAAGCTGTGGGCAGCAGCTAATTTATCTATAAAATGGACAAATGGATGATAGAAGATAAAAATAATAAGATATGATTATTAAAAATGGGACCATCTATCATACTAATCTTATCCGTGAATTTTCATAATTTTATTGTTATCCTTACAGTTGCTGCAATGTGTTACACAGAAGACCTAATAATATCAACTGATCCATCAGATCACAGTACATTTAAGAAATTATATGAAAAGCTTGGAGATGGCGCTTGTCATTTGAAGAATTATGCAGGGGCTGTTGAATATTATCTAAAGATGTTGGACCATGCTGAGTTGGCTGGGGACTGTGGGAAAACATTGATTCCTATTTATGTGAGGTATGAATTTATATTACCATAAAGACATTTATTATTATTGTCACATTTATTTATTAATTACACAGAAAAAAGTATACACTTGATTGCACCTGGTAAAAACATAAACTCATTTGAATTATACTGTACATCAGTGCCAATGACATAGGGTAAGAATGAACAAAGTAAAAAGAGATTAACTTAATGAAATTTACAATGACAATTATTTTCACACACTAGTAAGTTTCCATAGCTATAGTTAATTACAATAAATGTGGGTATATGTATCTAAAATAAAGTACATGCCAACACAGTAAAGACTTTTTGTTGACAATATTCCTTTCTTTCTTTTTTCAACATATTGACCAATTATTAACCCTTTTAATGACTTACTTCTAATTCCAAATAAAGTAGGGTTTGATTTTAAAAAACACCTTCCTGCTAATATTTTCTCAATGGATGAATAAATTAAATAGAAGATAATTTTTCCTTACAGTTTGTATCAAACTTACAAAGACATGGCTTGCTACAATGAAGCATTACAGTACTACTATAAAGAATATGAACTTATAAAGGATGTTCCTAAAGAGGCATTTACCACTCTCTATAATATAGCTGAAGCATCCTTCCTTGCTAAAAAACCCTATGAACAAGTGGAGAAAGCTTGCCTAAATGCTAGGGATGCTGTAAGTATGCATAAATTATAAATACTAGCTGTGCCCCACGGTTTTATCTGTGTATTTAACCCATTTTTGGGATTTTTAAGATAAAAACTATCCTATGTCATTTCTCGGGTTTCAAACAATGTGCATACAAAATTTCATCCAAATCAATTCAGTGGTTTAAACATGAAGAAGAGATAAACAGAGAGACTTACTTTCGCATTTATAATTCCATCTGTATGTCGCGGTTTCACCCATATACCGTATATCTCCCGTGCCTGTTAGATTGCCCGTATATAAACTATGGTCCTTTCTGAGGTTTCTAACAATCTCTGTATAAAATTTAATCCAAATTGGTTCAGTAGTTCAAGCATTACAAAGAAATAGGTAGACAGTATTACTTTCACATTTATAATATTAGTATGGATTAGCCTTATTAGCCGTATAGCAATTTTATTTCAAACTACCAGTAAATTACCTGAAATACAGTTGTTATATACTTATAGAATAGGTAATACATATTTGTGATTGAGATTGTTGAATTGTTTTATGCTGCTTAGAAAGATTGTGGTAAGGTTTCTCAATTAGTTATTTGAAATTGAAATAGTAAATGTGTTATTTAGTAACAGTAATTTTTAAAATCAATGCACAGCTACTTGTAATTCTAAACTTAACTCAAAAATCTTGTAAATTTATTCTCTTCATTAGTTTGGGTTTTCTCACGATTTGGTTCAACAAGTTATTTTTTACTATAAACTGCAGCAAAATTATTTCACGTACAGGCTAGGGATTGGAACAAGAAGAAGTATGAAATAAGAATACTGAAAAATCTGTTGAAATATCAAGAGGAGTATGGAGAAATTGATAAAACTGAGGACACGAGGAGTGAATTACGAGCTCTTGGTTATGACAATTTGGACAATTTGGAGGTTTCTGAAGATGAAATGAGTTCAGCTGGAGGCGATGAAGATACTACTCATATTGGTGATGACATTTGTTTAGACGATCTGACTGGTAAGCACTTGAGTTATACAGGCTAATAAGAACTGCATCCACAAATAAAACATTGGGCAAGGTCAACATTTTTGAAAAAACTACAAAATTCTCAATATTTCAAAAAACAGTGACATTTTCGTATGACATGTATATTGTTTTTTTTTATAGATTATTAGATGCTTCACACATTACGGTACACCCTGTATAAAATAAATTAATAGTATAACTTCAAACAAGTTACCAGCTTAATTGTTACTTGGGACCTTGCAAAACTTTACATGATTTTTATAAATATTGTTAAAATGAATAATTACCCTAATAAAAAAATATATTTCTTTATTTGTTTCAAACTTACCTATTTCTGAATATCTCTAGTTACATATAATTTGTTTTATTTGTACTATTATACTTGAGAAGTTTTTTGTTATACTATAGATGTTATCTACATACATTATTTTAAATAACTTCTTGTCTCTGCTTTTGTGCTATTTTATGGATGTCATACAAAACAATTATTTTATTTACAGATCTATCAGACACAAATGAAGAAGATGTGACGGAAACAAAACGGGAAACGCGCAGAAGAGGGAAGGGATATACGATAAAGAAAAATATGAAAGGAGAAACACAATTACATGTAGTAAGTTGGATTTTTTAATTCTGTCCTAGGGTAATAAACGGTCTTCTCTATGGTTTCATCTGCATAGAAGCATAATTAAGTGTGTACATTCAGTGATATGCATAGGCTTTCTATGCTAAACATAGCTGTAGCTGTTGCACATGGCTTTGGTCCCATAGCATACATTATTGAGGCTATGTTCATCAAATGTAGAAGGCCAATGGTATAAGAATTTTTCAAATCAGTCCAGTAGTTTCTTAGCATACTCAATTCATACAAACAAACATAAAACTAAATCTTTCCTCTTCATAATATTACTGTGAAGTAAATAGGGAGCTGTTACTAGTAAAAAAAAAGTTCAGTAATAAAGAACACAGTACAACAATATTTTAAATTTAATTATTTATTTTTAAATTATAACTTGTACATTATAATCATTTTCCTTATTTACCCACAGGCATGCATATCAGGCAATAAATTACTAGTGGAGCGCCTTCTAGCCAAAGGTCATCCCGTGAATGTCCGGGACAATGCAGGCTGGTTGCCGTTGCATGAAGCTTGTATACACGGACATGTGGATATAGCCGAGATACTGATTGATAGTGGAGCTAATGTTAATGATAGAGGCGGATCTAATTGTGACGGTAAGTCTATTACTGATGATAATGATACTGAATTTCTGGAGTCATCATGATTCAATTATAATCCGAGCTAGACAGGCCATATGTAATATGATGCATTAGCATTAATAGCTCTGCTATTAAAATCGCCATAGCCCCAAATTATCAGCATGATTAAATTAAGAAATGGTTGAGTAAATTTAACCGGTTTTGATCACGTTTGCATATTAGCAAGAAAAATTCAGATTTCAATAACATTTAAAACAAAATGCAAATCTATAAGTAATTTTGTTGGCAGGTATAACTCCATTATATGATGCAGCGAGTAACGGACATTTAGAAGTAGTACAACTTCTATTAGAAAAAGGCGCAATTCCAACGCAAAAAACTGACTTTGGTGAAACGCCGTCACAAGTGCTACAAAAATGGCGAACAGGGACTATATTAACGAAAGACGAAGAGATATTATACAAAAACATATGCAATAAAATTAACAATATTGCCGATAAAGCTATGGATATCTTAAACAGATCAAAATCAAAGACCCCAGTGAAACCTATTCAAGAGAGAACACCGCCCAGTACTTCCAAAATGACGAGTAGAATAAGAGATTTAACATCACCAATTTTCAAACGACGAAATATCATTGAAGATGATGATAGTGACACTGAAATAAATTTATCACAAAATGTTAGACACCAAACAGCTTTTCCCTCTGACGATTCGAATTCTGATGATGATGCAAAAGAAAAAGATAATATTGCTAGTGTTAAAGAATATAGAAACGCTATTTCTGCTCTCAGAAATAGAAGTGCGACTGATTTACCAAACGTTGATGTTAAGAAGAAGAAATCTGCATTACTAGATCCAGCTGAAGTTGATGACGACTGGCTCGATGATGATATGGGCGTTATGAATAAGAATAAAAAACGTAAATTAACTGATCCTTTAACAACTGTCGCTAAGAAAACTGCAGTAGACAGTTTAAAGGATAGCATAGATAAATTAAATAGAATAGAACCACTATCGGATAATGCGGTGAATAAAAATAAATCTAAAAAGTCGATTGATAATGGAGTTATGGAAATAAGCGAAAATAGTTCAGATTCCGATCAATTTCCACGTGATGAAAATGTGAATCCTAAAAATGTTGAATCTATGCGGAGTATCATGAAAGAATTTAGTAATAAACCTAAAGATACAAGAGAAAGTATGAAACGGCGATGGAAAAGACAGAGCACATTATTAAAAGCTGGTTTTCAAAGAAAGAAAGATTACGATCAGTCAAGCAACAGTGGGAGTGATAATGAATTTTGTGATAAAAGAGATATTCGAAGATCATCTACTCCTGTCGCGTTTAGTCGAAAATCTTCCAATGAAAACTTTTACAATAACGCGTCCAATGACGGTTTTAATTTCATGCAGAATATTAATCCTGGTGTAATACAACCAATGAATGTGGTTCAACCGATAAATATAGTTCATCCAACGAAAAATGGAAGGATGCAGACTCAAATAGTTGCTCCGGCTGCGGTGAAAGTGAAAGTGGAAGATAAAGTACTGTTGATATCGTTGAAGTTGGAAACTATTAATAAGTTGACAATCAGCTGGCTGGTTGAAGAAGTTAAGACTCGGTATTATAAGTAAGTTGTTTATTTTTTTCTTGGATTTATCATGCAATCAGTCTGTACTCTGTAAGTCTATTAGCAAATGGCTGTATTAGTTTTTTTTAATTAATTTTCAAGAGAGTAGCAAAATACATATTTGTTGAATTGCTGATAATATGTAAGTTTAAGTCACGTACACGTATAGGTCGCCACCTCAGATTTCTCCATACATTTACAATTATATATAACAAGTAACGGTACAAATGAAATATAATATGGAACGAGTAAGTCTTTGTGTCTACTCCCCCAATAAATAATTCTGCATCTCTACACTTTAAATTTATATGCATGACATTTTATTTAAGTTAATCTTAAAAATAATTCTAGGTAGAATTCTTCTAAATTTCCAGATCTGAGAGCGAAATGATTAAATTTTAATAAATAATGTTAATAAATAATGGTAGGTAACCATTATTTATTAACAATATATATTTAATATTATTTACTAATAACACTACTTTTGTACTATTTTATATATTACTATAGTTCATCTAATAATGTAATATTTCTCATCAGGCTTACAGGCGTGAAGCCAGTGTTCAGCCTGATGACGTCAGACGGCGCGATACTATCAGAGGATGATCCTCTGAGTCTGGTGCTGGCTTCTCCGGAACTAAACACGTGTATAAGTAACTGGAAGGCGTCGCCCGCTGAGGAGAGGTACCTTGAATGCTGCGATGCTTTGGGGATTTGTGAGTGTCATTCATTTTTTTTATACAAAAATAACTATTAAAAAAAATAAAAAAAAATAGTTTTTGAGTATTTCAAGACCAAATTCAATTTGTTGAAAAATATTTTAATTTAAACAATTTTTAAGCATTTATTTATACAGGATATCAAAGTCTAAATGTGTTTGCAGATAGAATAAAAATGACTAAATGTTTTTCTACATTTACTTTATTATATTTTGTACAAACTGGCAATCACATTTTATTTGAGTTGACGGTAGAGTTATTTAGATAAATGAGTCAAACAATTTTCTGTTAATTTTTAACTGCTTTAACTTGTAAATTATAGTAAGAAGCAGTGACTGATAGGCAATCTAGTTCAAAAATAATAATAACGCTTTGTTTTATTTACAGCGCCATCAGAAGAAATTCAACAATCAGTTGGTCGAAGTCACACAACGCGACGCCTCGCTCTCGGTTCCCAAACATTACCACCATCACAAATACGGCCTTTGTTCAGAGCTCTAACCCACCAAACGCACATAACAGCCATTATGATACCAAATAACAATATCGGTAATGATGGCCTCAAACACTTAACAGACAGCCTCTGTACTATGAAACACCTCACAATACTAGATGTTAGTAGAAATAACATAACCGGAGATGGTGTCAAAATACTACTCAATGCTTTTGAAAAAGTCAATAAGCCCGCCTGTCAATCGATAGAAGATATCGACTTAAGCTATAATCCTATAAATGATGATGGATTTAAATGTTTAGTTAAACTTACTCAGTATTTAAGACTTAAGTCATTAAAAATCAATAATTGTCAAATAACAGAAAATGCTTTTAAGGAAAACGCATCACAAGTTAATTTCGACGCCTTAGAAGTGATAGACGTTAGTAATAATGATGTAAGACAAGTGTTTGTTAGTAATTTAATGACGACGTTGAATCCTAATGTTATAAGTGAACTAGAGTTGGACAATGTTGGTGTGGAGGGTAGTTGTGTTGGGTGTTTGGCGAGCTTCATGGATTCTGCGAAGGAGTTGAAGCTGAGGCGATTCAGTTTGTCTAATTGTAAATTGGTGGATGGACAGTTTATGAGGATTTTTAGGTATGTGTAGTTTGAACTGTTTAATATCTACCAATAAATTTTAATATATAATGCGCAGACCCATCGGGTAGATTTGAATACTATTAGCCAGTTTATGAAAAAAAATGAAAATTATTTGAAAATATTTCAATGTCATCATTGAAATATTCCATTAATCCAAGCTCATGCTTGGATTCACAATTCAGGTTTTAAGTTGCTATAAATACTAATTTCATATTGAGTATTAAAAATTTTGCTTAAAATAATGTTTTAACATTATTTTAAATCACTAATTATTAGGAATAAAGTATATTTTGAAATAAGCTGCTTAATTAAGGAATTAATTTTCATAAAATATTACTTTCAGATGTCTCGGCCGGGCCAAGAACTTGCAGAGCGTAACGTTAAAGAACAATCATCTTACTTTTATAACACTAAAGAAGCTTCTACAACGGCAACCCCCAGTTCCACAGATTAACCTTCAGGGTTGCCAGGATATATTTAAATACTCCCCGGATTCGGACTTTCAAGTTTGGCTCCCCGCTATAGATTTTGGGAGATGCATTCCTGAAATAAATGTTACACCAGTGTCGAAATCGGATGAAGAGAGGGAAAGCTTCAAATTGTTTTCTAAAACTTGGTTGAATTGCTTTAAAGGGAGAGGCGTTATTGAACATGGGGAAGGAGGTGTTACCAAGTTTACTGCAAGATGACCAGATTAATTTAATAATTGGTTCATCAATAATAGAATTAATAATTGTTAATTTAATATTTATTTTATATAAATCTATGGTGTTGTGGAATGACGAAAACACAAATATCACTTATAAACTTGGTGGAAAATTAAATCTAATATTATTATGTTAGAATATTAAATGTAATATGATAAGAATATGAAGACTACTTAACGTTTTTGGATTAGACAAAAAACTGTCTTAACTTTCAGTGATTCATAGACACTTAAATACATTTACATTGTAAAATAAAAACTTAGTTAAAAGAGATGTGATACAGAATCATAATTAATGATTTGCTTCAAATACTCGTAGGTACTTCTCCAATATTTTTTTTTAAGTATCTGTTGCCCACATTCCTTTTTTACTAACAAACATTTTCAATTGATAGTACAATCTTCTCTCTGATTTTGCCCTAAGACTATTTTTAGAACAAAAAGCTGTATGCAACAGTGTTTTCTTAATTGTGTTTACTTTTGTAGACTTTTGTTTTTTGAAATTAATACACTATTAGATTATTAATTGAGAATATCTAATATAGGCATTTATATTCTATTTGATAAGGTTTTTCTGCAACATGTAAAAACGTTTAAAAACAATATTACAGGTATACGAAATATTTGCATTTACTAAGGAAAATATTAAATAATTTATGTACAAATTTGATTGTTTATGGACTTGAATGAATAGAGATTGATAATTGTTTGTGATTCACTGTAATTTTATACTGCATTTTTGAATTAATTGTAAATATTATAATGACTATGAGTTAAAATGTAAGAAAATAAAATGTAAATATTATTACGATTTTTTTAATCCGCAATCCTGTTTGCAAGTCGCAATTTAAAAATTATTGTAAGAAGTATTTAGTGCAGTTATATTTCTGAAATATAGTAAAAATATTCATACAATACAAAAATAATTAAAATTGAATATGTAAGTAAAGAGTGCGCGTACCTATTCAAATATATATTGCTGTGCACAGTGGAGAATTTAATTTAAAATATTTAAATTTTCCACTTCAACTGGCATCACAAACTGCTTCTCCACAATAAAAATATAAAATGGATTATGATCCCTGATATTATATTAAATAATATAGAAAAAAGTACACTTTTCTTTATTCATCACATTTTACATATTTATTACATCTCACATTTGGAAATGTCCAGGTACTTATATTGCATGCATTTCTTAAAATCCTGAGCATCCACATATCAGTACGATACGCATCGAATTTATATTATTTCTGTATATAATGCGATGCGTACGATCCGTATTAGTTACACGTTTAATACTGGCAGAACCATGATCCTGTGCTGAAAAATCAAACCATTGAAATTATAACTCGATACCGGCAAATAGTCAAGTCTTCTTGCCATTAAAAAAATAACGTTTGACATTGACGTTGGACTTCAAAATCATGCTGGGCTGCTTAACCTCAAACCTTTGTGTTGAAAGCGATTTGTTTACACAATTTTTCTAAAGAAATACTATTTAATATTTAGTTTTGCATTATATACAGAGTAATAAAAAGATATAAAAATGGCTGAACAAGTAAATCAACGTATTGAAGGCATGATAAATGAGCTTGAACAGATGCGACGAACCAATCTGTTTGATGATGATGAATTGAGGTATTGTGGTGTTTTAATTTTTATACAAAATTTCAAGGAAAACTACAGCTGTATTTTGTACATTATTTTTAAATTTTGAATTGACTTTTTAGGGAAATATCTCGTAAAAGAAAGGAATTTGAATACAGAGTTCAAAGACGAATTAAACAAAAAGATGATTTTGTTCAGTACATTGCTTATGAACTTGCTTTACTAGAAGATATATCCCTGCGAAGAAAACAAGCTAAGATTGGAGATAAAAGAAAAGACATAGAGTTTGCAATAGCAAAGCGCTTGAATAAACTTTTCAAACAGTTTATAATGAGATATCAAAATGACATAGAAATATATTTCGAGTATATTAAATTTTGTAACAGTGTTGGTTTTCAATATGCTGTCGGTGCTATTATTGGGCAAATGTTGCAAGTAAGTAATTTATACAAGTCAACTAAAATGTTCCTGCTGTTCATGAGAATTCATAATAAATACAACATAATGTTAAAACAATTATTGTTCATTGAATTTACAGCAGAAAAGGATATAGGCTAACTATTATTCTTGTTTTGATTTGTTTGAAAACTAAGTGTACCTTATAAACAAAGCTGTTGGCACTAGTTGCTTTATTATTATTGTTTTCAACTGCATGAGACATTAAGCTCATTTAACATTGTTAATCAATTTTTTGTTTATATTTAGATTCATGGTGATAAGCCCAAAACTTGGCAGTTGGCCAGCATTTGGGAAAGCAAGGAAAAGAATGATCTTGACACTGCCAGGGCTTTCCTGCTGAAAGGTATTCACAGACATCCCGAGGCTGAAGTATTGTATTTGGAATTATTTGAAATTGAACTCAAACTTGCTGGTGAAGCAGAGTCTGAAGAAGACAAGGTATGTAATTGAATTTTTCTGGTAACAAAATGTAAATTAAAATAATACTGATTACATAGTGTTCTATATTCTGTGTACTTACTGTAAAGCACTATGAGAAAATTCAAAATAAATGTTATTTATAAAAGAAATGATTTCAAATTACAACTACAGGAGTAGTAGTGTGCTCTGTGTGTAAAATGCCTTTACTCAGGCAGTTTATTTAAATAGTACTAAAGAATTTATCAAACCATATTTTTATGATTCTTTCTAGGAAAAGTTCTTTAAGAGAGCAGAAATTGTATCACAAAACAGTATGAAAAATATTCCTGACTTGTCTTTACTGTTCAAACTTTGTGATGTGTCTCTGAAATATAATGATGGTGCTTTGACTAAATCCTTGAAGGAAGAAATTTGGAACAGACGGGAAAACAAGGATGTGTGGCCTTACATTGCTTCCAAAGAATTAGAGGTAATATTTAATTTTATTTTTAAAGTGTTGGCTTCTCATACTGAACCACCTCCGGTGTTTCTGAACAGTTACAATATTAGGACCTTCAAGAAGAGAGCCTATAAACGCCTTAAAGGCTGGCAACATTTTCGTTATGCCTTAAACATCGCGAGTGACTATGGGCGGCGGTAATCATCTTTCCATCAGGTGACCCGCCCACTCGTTAGCCTGCTTGGCGATAAAAAAAAATGTAATTTATATGTTATATTTTATTTGATAATATGAATGATATCTTTTAGGGCTACCATTGGGAAGATGTTGATGAATTTGTTGATGAAGACAGCCAATTTTGTAATGAATTGAAAAATTTCATAGCTGTTTATGAAGAATGTTTGCAACAGGTGAGTTATTAATACTAATAATTTAAATGAATTCATTGAATTTTATTGTTTTGTATTATTTTAATTTTATACATTATGAGATTTATTTAAAATTTGAATATTATTTTTAGTTTCCAGATGAAAAGCTGTGCACAAAATATATTCATAATTTACTTGGTTTAAATAACAATATCTGTACAGACTTACAAAAAATATGTGCAGTGAAGCAAGCGTGGTTGTATGGTCACGAAAATGGTTTGCTATCTAATGATATGTATGCTTTTGGTATATCCTTGTTAAAATTGGAAGGAGATTTATCAAATGATGAATTTGTTAAGGTAATTTAATAAACAAGATTATCATTAATATCACTTATAACTTTGGCAAAAAACTATTTTTAACTCTCCAAACTTAAGCAACACAAAAAGTGTAATAGTATCATAATATTTTTCCAAGTATATAACTATAATTATTGTGTTTTTGCCACATCTTGTATAGAAAGAAACAGTTAAAAATATTAATTCAAAATCCATTCTAATTGGAATCTTATTATATATTTTAATTTATGTTTTTTAGATTGTGGATACAGCATTAATAAAAAATCCAAAGTCCAGAATATTATGGGAAGAAAAGCTATTGCTAAACAAAGAAAATGAAAATAAAATGTTATCAGTACTACAGGATGCAAGTAAAAGTATGAAGGGTGATGATATGTTACATCTATGGAACTTTGTGTTGGACAATATTCAATCTGGTGTTGTGGTAAGCATTTTAAATTTAAATGAATTTTTTTTTTATTAAAAGGCAACAAGGAAAATTAAAAACAAATACACTTTTCCTGATTTACTAAAAAATTCATGCGTAAACATGACTTTTAAGTAGATAAGTTACTTTATCATCCTCATGGATGGAAAGAAAATGATAAAAAATATGCAAAACAATTTTTTGGTAAACTTCATTTGTTTTTTTAATGCAAAAAGAATTAATTTTTAATTTTCATTAAATTTAATTTTATAATTAGACTTGTATTGTAATCTTTAGAATTATATTTATATTGAATGTATTTTTATTTCAGCTAAACAATTGTTACAAAAGATTTCAATCTTGTGAAAGTGTTGTGGTTTTGGCATTGAAACCAAAACTATTGCAAAAAATATATGACCATAATGGTTTAAAGGCA
>LQNK01000538.1:447238-469427 GCA_001586405.1 Phoebis sennae | reverse complement strand
GAATATTATGGGAAGAAAAGCTATTGCTAAACAAAGAAAATGAAAATAAGATGTTATCAGTACTACAGGACGCAAGTAAAACTATGAAGGGTGATGATATGTTACATCTATGGAACTTTGTGTTGGACAATATTCAATCTGGTGTTGTAGTAAGCATTCTAATTTTAAATGATTTTATTTTTTATCAACAAGAAACAAGGAAAATTAAAAACAAATACACTTTTCCTGATCTACTAAAAAATTCATGCATAAACATGACTTTTAAGTAGATAAGTTACTTTACCTAAACTATACTCCTAAATCAATAGAAAATGATAAAAAATATGCAAAACAATTTTTTTGTTAAATTTCATTTGTTTTTTAATGCAAAAAGAATTAATTTTTAATTTTCATTAAATTTAATTTTATAATTAGACTTGTATTGTAATCTGTAGAATTACATTTATATTGAATATATTTTTATTTCAGCTAAACAATTGTTACAAAAGATTTCAATCTTGCGAAAGTGTTGTGGTTTTGGCATTGAAACCAAAACTATTGCAAAAAATATATGACCATAATGGGTTAAAGGCAGCAAGAGATGCGTATGAAGACTTTATTAGAACACCTCCTACACAGAAAGAATTACATCTTATTATGATTAATATTGAAAAAACGCAAGAAAAAGTTAATGTAAAATATATAAGAAAATGTTATGAATGTTTAGTGCAGCACCATGGCAGTGATAATATAGATGTTTGGTTAGATTATGTGAAATTTGAAGCTAAGGAAGGGAACGCACAAGCCGTCCCACAAGTACATAGGAGAGCTATAGCAGCCTTAAAAAAGGAATTGGTTGATGATTTTATTAAAGTACAAACTTTATCTAGATTACAATAAAGAGATAAAATTATATCAAGTGTTCTTTATTACATGCCTCTACGACATACATATTCTATTTATATCTTTATCATATCCATAATCTATTGCACCATATGTTAAAAACTTATAAAAATAAATTAACCAATAGCATAGAAAAATAACAAAAACCAAATAAATAAACAAAGGGAAGAACAAAATATATTTATTTAAATATAATCACACTTTTCCTCAACAATGTATTAAAAAGAAGTATCCACATAGTACACCATTTATTAATACTAATTTATTTACATTTAACAATTGTACACATTTCTCTACAAGAAGTCAAAATTTCTACTTTGGTGAATGTGGAACAACACTTAGCAAATAAACACAGATAAATGCATTAGAAGATCACATACAAGTGATTATTGCATTGCTGCGATCGGAGCAATGTAGTATCTAAAGATAAGTGAGGAACCTCTCTTGTGCTGTTTATTCCTTACTAGATCCTTCCAGCAAGATTGCCACGAAGGGTACTTGGGCATTGCAGGTGGGTTTCCTGCTTGCAAGCTACTGCCCACAACAGCCATACAAGTAGACACAACCATCAAAGGATAAGTCACAGTGCTTGTGATAAAGGTCAGCAAGGGCACCGTGTAGTATCTCAAATCTTTGGTCTTGACTAAATATTTATTGACATAATAAGCCAACACTCCTGTTATAGTTACACATACTAGATCACCTAGTAATTTTGGTACGATTCCATGGAAAAATCCAAGGATTCCATCATCTCTGTATATAGAAACAATTGCTCCTAATAGAGTACTGTAATCTTCTTCTTTACCGACAAATGAAGCCATCATTCTGACAGAAACGACATGGAATGGGTAAGAGACCACAACAGAGGCAGTGTGCATGATCATATCACGGCGAGCCAACTTATAATAGTCTTCGAACTTGGGTTCTTCATCATTAACGATGTTGGGAGGATCGTTGATTTCGGGTAGGTCGATACCGCAAACGTAAATAACTTTCGATGAAAGTTGACTGGATGCAACTAAGCCGAGCACTCTTGCAGAGAGGCCTCGGTAGCATCCAAAGAAACCGTCCGACTTCTTGATGTGCTTGATGTATTCAAAAACGTTAGGTAATATCATGGCAGGACGTCCAAATAAGGTTGTAGAACGCCGCGGCGCCAAGGGTTCATGTCCAAGTTGAATAAGAATCTTGGCATATTCCATAGGGTGACATATTGTAGTCACCAATAATTGTGAGGGCAAAGCCGCTATTTTTTCTTTTTCGATTTCATCCATTATCACAACTTCACAAGCCGTCCGATTTTTCTGAAATCAAAAATTGACAAACAGGCAATTACAGATAAACGCAAAGTAGTCATGTGACATAAACAGATAAAACATTGTACAGATTGCAATCCACATCCACGCGTCAAGTGTCACTTCATAATTTTTATTTGTTTACTAATTAGATTACAAATGTAATAATAAGTAATGGTATAAAATAAATTACGAAGCTTGACTGTATCTTTTGGTTTGCCATGCCAGCATGGTGTGACACTAAATAATTTACTAGCTTTTTTGATATACTTCATATAAGGCCGGATGTAGATTCTAGGCGGACGAGTTTAAACCATGGGCTTCACATTCAAATTCAATAGGCGGCAAAATCGTGGTAGAGGAATGTAGAACCACTCATCGTATATTTTTTCTTATTTTTTGCTAATATGCAAATAATCTTTGTAATGGAATACTTATTAGAATAACATTAACTGTATATCTAATTATCTAGTAGTTTGTATCGTTTGCATATGTTCAAAATTTAATTTTATTATAATATTATCGCTAGACAAACACGCAAATAACGAACCATCTCAACTATGGGGATTCCCTTCAGTCGAATCCGGAAACTAATCGTTTTTTTCTAATTTACTTTGGTAATTGAAATTATCTTTTGTAGGGATAGGAGAAATAAAACAATATTACATGAAATGATTGTCTATATTTTGCTTAGGCATTTGATGTTAATTCAATAGCGGTTTCTTCATCAATTTTATATGGAAGTTTGGTGAGTGACGATCGAATGTTTTTGTGACTTAGCTTATTTACTATTTCTTCGTCCTGAAAAAAAAAACAATTATTAATGAAAAATAAGATTTGATAGTGAAGGGACCCCTGCGTTCACAATATTGAAAAATATCCTCAAATAATAAACATAAATTAAGTTATTTTAAAAATTTAATTTTTAAATCGCGAAAATAGTAGTATCTAGTATTTATTTGCTACAATATTATAATGAACATTTCCGATACGTAGTCTTTTTTTTTGAAAAAAAAGGATAATAAATAATAATAAACCTTATTCCCTCATCACTCGAGACTTTACAATATTTTAATTATGTATAATCATATAATGATGTATATTTGAACATACTTCATTATTAGAGGTGTCATCAGAACTCTCATCGGTGTCTTCTTCGTTCTCAGACGGTTCATCTTTCTCTTCCAGAGGCACCCATGCTATGTCTTTGTCTACCATATCTATCGAAAATACATACATACATATTTTTTGTGTATAAAAATAAAATCAGCATATCAAGTTAATAAGATAGCTGACATTTAATCACTTTTAATTTACGTTTTATGTTTATAACGTGTTATTTTGAAGCAATGTGTGTGCTACGAAAGTACGAAGTGTGGATTTTTTACGTTGGTTATACAGGGTGGGGTTATCAGAATTTCTTTAATTAATACTACAAATATTACGCATCGAATCAATACTACATATAAAAATTCAGCTCACGTCATTCAATAGTACGTTATTCAAACAATATACATATCGTTCCCGAAATATTTGTTTTTGTTATTTCTTTGTCTATTAACTTAATTGAATTTGTTGCGTCCCGTGTAAATTCCGTCGTCCCCATATATAATATGATTCCGTGCTGTATAATAGCATACCTATATACCACTAATCACAATACGGTAAGGATACAAAACCTATTACAAATATTACGATTAAATTCAAAGTCATAGACTAAGAATAAGAATATTCTTTATTCAAGTATTTTGAACTTTTGATCTCATCAATACTAGTTGACCTTTTTTACATTTTCCGCATTAAAATCCAAACTTTAAAAGAACTAGATTTACAGAAAAGATTTAGATTTACAGACAAAATGGAATATAATTTTACTAAGCTTAATTTATGTTTTAATATGTGTGAGATCCCATACCTCTAAACCGCAAGGAGCCTCTTCTGCTGGGCGGTTTTTCGTCGTTGGCTTCTACGATGATAGTTGGAACTATTTCTATTATAACACCGTTTGATTTCTTGTCTACATCCTTTTCAGGGTCTTCCTTGTTTAGCTGTGAGTTAGAGTTGTGAAAAAATTGGGTTATAATGAGGGTACTTGAGCATATATCCAATATTTTCGAAAAATGGAACATTGTAGATATATTTATTGACAAAGCTTAATTTATTGAATTAGGAATCCACTAACTAAATATGATATGTAAAAGCATCTTTAATTTATTTCAATCAAACTGTTGAACTTTGGTACTTATTATACCTACATGTTACTGATGAACAATATTATAGAAAAGTTTGTTAGAGCTTATGAAAAGTAAAACTGTTACGGCTAAATAGAGGTGTGAACGTAAACTAAATATAAGCCCGATAAAATCAAGTTTATATTCGAGGCTTGACTAATGTAAGTCTTTATAAAAAAACATTACTTTATTCTTTCTTTTTTTATATTTAGCCACGCGCCTACAAACATTTTAGGCACGCCTAAACGTGAAAAGTGATATGAAATTCCAATGTATTTGTGTTGACCAAACATTATGTTGCTTCTAGTCATACCTGCATAAACGACACACTAGGTTCCTGCAGCTTTGTCGCCTTTTCTTTGCTTCTCATTATATTTTCGTCCGTTTCTTTCTCGAGGCGTAATTTGTAAGCCTTTTGTGTTCTCCACATCTATCGAATATGAGGACTCGCTTTATATTTTCAATTTAAGAGTCATGGCCATATTTCATACTTTTTTAAAATATTTATTAGAATCAAACAAAAAAAACAAAAGATATATATTAAGCGTAGTATTGGTTTAGCACAAAACGTCCTCACCACCACCAAAAAGCAGTATGAAATATGAAATAAAATAAATTTTAAAGTATTTGGTGTAATACTTCATACTGTTTATTTTTTTAGGCATGGAAAGTACTCGCGTTAAATTAAAAACAAGAAAATACTAAGAGTATGACATGTCACAGTAAAAAATAAAGGCTATACGCCTTTATTTTTTACTCTTCACCCCGTGGCGTATTCTTGTCAATATTCCTGGCAAAGTGTTTGAGACGCTTCTTGTATTGAAGGCGTTTATGGACTGTGGAAGTCGTTTAACATCAGGGGAACCGCATGCTCCTGTCAGCAGGACAGGAGAATGGCACGAAATAACTGGAATCATCCCAGGTGGAAGAAATCGCTCCCTTAACGATAAGACCGCCTGTTAACAAATGTTTCTCCCTAATATTAAGGTTTGTTTTTGTAAAATTCAGTGCAATAAAGAATGTAATAAATAAATATACTCACGTGTGATCCACAATAGCAGAGACCACACACGAAGACCACAATGAGTGCTATGAAGATGCGGTCTGCGCTCTCCTCCTCGGCGTCGGGCTGCGTGTGGCGCGAGTCGAACGGGATGCGGGACGGCGGGTCCTCCACCCATGTCTTATCCACGCTCTGAGACCGAGCAACCAGTCAGTAACACTATACTATAGAGAGGTAAGCACAGTATCATAGACACAAGGCAACAATGAGCGCTGTGAAGATGCGGTCTGCGCTCTCCTCCTCGGCGTCGGGCTGGGCGAGCCCTTCTAATGTGTAGGTTGCAAACAATATTACTTAATAATTAGTATTTATAATGAAGCTGCCGTTGTAAGCACCGGGGTCTTTCTCAGGCTGTCAACAAAGGCACTGGCAAAGCTACGCGCGATTTATACACTGTGTTTGTTCTTCTATCAGTTTCATCTCGGAGCTAGTATACATAATGATTATTATTGTGTGTCATGTGTATTGTCATTGTACTTACTATAAGAAAGCTGCCATTGTTAGCACCGAGGTCTCTCTCAGGCCAGGCTTCATCAAAGTCCGCAGAGCACTGCGCACTACGGACACCCTGAGCATTCACCGCATTCACAGTCTCTGAGTCAGAGCGCGTGAATAACATGTATTCCTCTAGTGGTTTCATCTCATACTCGTTTATTTGCACGAGTATGTCTGTAAGATGAAACTATTCTTACTAAGCTGTCATTTCACCTAGATTTGGCTGATATTAAAGCAGATATAGAGTGCAAACATGGAGTGATACAGTACAGAAGAAGTAGTCTCGTCTATCTAAGCCAACGGAGTATGCAATTAAAATTTAAACACAATAATTTGTAACAGAAAGTGATTATATTAAAAAGTTTAAAAGTATGCTAGTAAGTGAATGTGGGTAGTTGTAGAAACTGTTACTAACTTGATAGGCATCCATTGTACCCCTTATAGATCTTGAGCCTCGGGTCTGAAGTATTAAGTCCTCCAATCTGTACCTCATTGGTGCCCACATCGAAAATCTCCCACAAGCCCTGGGGAGGAAGCTTTTCTAGGCGAATCTCTATCCTATCTATAAGGAGCTTGGTCTCTTGTTCTTCTCGAGTATAGTATACTGTATGTCGAGCGCCTAAAATTATGTTGTCATATAAAGTAATTTTGTTAAGTTATATATATTATATAGTTGACTGTAAATTTAAAATTTTGCTAAATGTATCTGTAAGATGTGTTATCTCTTCCTTACTGTATATGGTGCAGAAATAAGCTTCGCCGCTACGAATGCTACCTGAACACTGAACTACTGAAGTTTTTTCCGTGATGATAGATTCCGTGGGATGTAGAATTTGATCATTTAAATAAATATTACTATTTACTTTTATTAAAGTTAACTTTATAATATTCTCCCATTAAAAAACTTCTTGACCTAAAAACTAAACTCTTAATTTTTTCAGGATATTTAAAAAAACTAGCAATTGTATAATATATATTATCACTGCTAATTATTAATATTTCATTTAATATTAACTTAAATGTGGCAGCTAGTTATTTCTATAACATAGTTTAAAGCGTTAAATTCCATCATCGTTTTAAATGGTTAGTTATTAAATATTTAGGATTCGCTCTTTGATATTTTCGTCAGCAAATAATAAAGTGCATCAAAATGGAAGGCCATTTATTACAATTGAATTTTGCAAATCATTATTTACGTAGATAATCTACGTATATTACAAAAAAATACAATTACTAGCTATATTATAGCTTCGATACATAAAGAAAATAAATAAAAGTTAATAGAGTTATATCTAAAAGAGTAATAAGAAAACAGTATATTCAAGAAAATAAGCACAAAAGTTTCCATCATGATGCAGAAAAAGACATTATTTTGAAACCAAACGGTTAATTTAATTTTTTCTTTTAATAAGTTGATAAGTTTGTACTAGAATTTAGTAATCGACGTACGTATATAAAACAAAAATGTCAAAAGAAATGTGCCATTAGTTACTGACCATTCAAAAAGTTCCTGTTCTTGACCTCCGCTCCATACGTCGCATCTTCGCGATCTTCTTCGAACTTGAGGTAACCGTCTTGCGTTATTGCCACTAGTAAGTAGTAACTTCGTCTGAAATTATTGGTTTTATTAAATAAGCCTCTCACTTGATAGTCAGCAACACACGCTGGTTGTCAGCATTTACAACCAAGTTAAACTAAGCTTTAAAAAATATATAAATGTGCCATATGAAATTAATTTTGAATTAAGTTACAATATAAAAATTAATATTCTGCTGAAGAAATGGTATAAAATTAAATACAAAGTTAAACTTACTTGTTTTCCGTCTGGACAAGCAAGAGTACGGTATTTTTTTGTCGAAGATCATTGCTTGAGAAAGCTAATTTTATTTTTACCTAAAAATTAATACAATAGATTTTAAGTTCCGTTGATGATACACTGTCGGAAAACGTCTAATAAGATCACAATGAGATAATTTTATAGATGCACCAAGTAATTTATGGAATCAATAAAGCTTTTATTTTTATTTTTATTCTATTTTAAAGGTAAATCCTAATACTTTTAGTAAAAAAGCTATACAGCATATTTTAATTTAATTTTATGTTCATTCATATTTTAATTTAATTCTGGGTGTGCAATCATACTAAACTCACACACAATATAAATACCTTATTAATACTCTGCGGCAAAACGAACTTCCTTTCAAGGATACTCTCTCCATTAAAATCCGCTCCCTTTTCTTCCATACAATACTCCCCAAAATAACTGGTTAGTTCACAATCACAGCTACTCTCCTGGTTTGTGAAGTCCTCGGTACAAACCCCGCCGTTTTTGCACGGCTCTGAGTCGCACTTCATATTGCATTCCGGTAGAACCCCTGTTAGGTCTGACGGATTTTGTCTGTTATTTAGTTAACTTTCATAATATTAAAGCTATTGATTCTTAATGTTTTGGAATGAAGCTATGTATTCTAGAGTAACATTAATTAAATACATAAACTAAAGTACGGTAATTTTCAAAAATTTGAATCCCTACTTTAAACTTTCCCTACTTTTAACAACATAGTTAGTAGACATTAAAAAAGTACTGGACAAAAACATTTATATTTATTGAAAATCCTGGATACACAAACTGAGCTAACTAAAAAATTTAATATTAACAAAATAAGTCAACTCACATTTTCTTATTTTTTTTTATTTCAGACATTTTCCCAAAATCCTTACCTTGATCGATATTCTGCTGGGCCTTCTTCGACAAATCGACGACATGGTCCGCAATTTTCAGCCCCCGAACGCATCCTACATACCCGCCCTGCGGTAACGAGTCAGCCCGGGGAGCTAAATGTAGGGAGTAAGTGTCGTACCCCCCCAAGTTCATTTGGAAATAATCTGTGGGGGGAGCTGGGGGTCTTTGGGGACGCATCACCTCTAAAAATTTTGAAAACCGTAAAGCAAATACTGAATATACAGGCAAAAGTTTAATTCGCGTGGCTATGTGGGTTGGGTTAGTGTGGTTATCGTCCAAAATCGTTTGGAAGAAGTCCGGAGGCGCGGCTGGTCTGTGCGGACGTATCACCTCTAGAATGGTGAAATAGTGCAGTTAAGCGATTAATATATGAGTTAGTGAGTTATAGGAAACTGCCCAATTTGCTATATCACGATAGGAACTTTTGCCAATTCGCTAAGATCTAATATAGTATACATATGTATGAATATAATCAAATAACGGTTCTATGATGGTACATGATGATTTATTTGTGATATCCTCTTTCTTTTCATATATTCTGCCACATTTCAGATTGAAATGTTTGTTGCACTAATTGAATTTTGAATTAAGATTTCTATCTTCCTTATATTTGAAAGATCAAATACGCTTAGCTCAAAATTAATATCTCCAAATTGAAAACATTGTAATGACAGATGACAATCATAAACATTTACCATAACAATTTCGAACCTAATTAACTTAAGCTCGTTCAATTGAATAGCTTTCACACTTACCCAGTTCAGGATTCTTCCAAGGCTTATTAGTATAATTGGCCAATAACTTCGCCACTTTGTCAATAGTCGTGTTTTTATCGTTGACATGCAACGTTGTGCTATTTTCAGTCCTAATAATGGCGATTTGTACACTTTCACCTTGATTTATTTTTTCATAAGTAACATTCATTTGTATTATTTCGTCTTCGTTGTTGAATAAGTAAATGATTTCTGTTCCATTGTGTATGAATAGATGAATAAAGTTATTAAGATTGTCGTTCGCGTATAGAACTAAAGCATTATCGTCATATGTTCTGAGGTTCATTAGAACGTTTTCTACCATCATTTTCTTTAGTCGTGCCTTTTCTGCGTCTGTAGCGTTGTCTACTAAGTAATTCTTTTTTAAATATGCCTCTCGCGTTTGGAATGTTAATGCTTTTTCATTTATATCTGGAATAAATTTATTAGAAAAATAATTTTGTGTGTATTAAATTATTTAATATCTACATTCATAAGGAGTCAAGCCTCTGCTTCTCCTCGAAAACATGCATCTATGAAGACTGATAGAGTATTTTTTACAGTCTTATATTTTTTCATAATAATATGCCTTCTTCGAGATTTTCTTTTTATGAAGAATTTTTAATATTTAAAGACCTAAGTATTTTATTGGTTACTTACTCTCTTCACAATGAGCTCCCAAATGTGCCCAGCGATTTTTGCAAATACACTCATAAGTGGACCACAATTCCTTACAAGTAGCTTTATTCTGACAAGGATTTGGTACACAGGAAGGTTTACAATCCTTTATGATTTCAGACAAGTGGACAGACATGTAACTGTATATGTCTAGGATTTCACCATTTACGACTAGACCTCTGAAGCAGCCTATGAGACCTTGGTTGACGGCGGATTTTTTGAGGTGTTCCCTGTAATTATTGTATTTTTATGTCAGACAGACAATTGAATTAGCTCATTATGTTTATTTTATGACGACATTAGCAACGAATGAAACCAAAATATAATTTCTAAAGTTATGAGCTCAAAGTTTAAAAAACCTCGACAGTTGCTGTTATTATTGTATCAATTTAAAATACACATATATAACGCATACACAATAATAACACTATCTGTAATAAATTATAGTACCAATAAAGTTAATTAAACTGAACAAGTTTGTTAGATATTTCTCTAATGTTTGAATTGTTAATCAGATCTTTTAAAATCAGACAATTTTAAATTGGGCACCAAACCTATACGACTAATACTTACGCAGTAGCCCCACCAATAAACATAGACCCTTCAAACGGTCCGAATTCCTCTTCTTGTAACAAATTGAGCATTTGATACTCCGTGTTAAGCATAAACCTCACATGATAGAAGTTATAATCAATCCAGATTTTATGCCATTCCCCTCCGTTCAGCTTTCTTTTGGAATTTATCACGAGTTTCCTCGTAGTCCCCGTGTTCAGTGTAAAGTTAAATGTTAATTCGTGTTCTAAAATAACGGTTAGAAATATATCATCTGTTAACTGCTTTAATAAATAACGATTTTATTGAAAATTGAATTCATAAAATGACAAATTAATTACGTATCTGGAGCTGATTCTTGTTAATTAGTTTTAATTCCAATTACAGCACCTCTAGCGTTATCATTATCGAATAAATTAAATATTTAATGAAATATGTCCTGGTTTTTATTTTCATTTTTAATACAAATATATCAGATACAAAACAAAAATTTTAACACGATAAATTAAATTCTTTATAATCTTACCACTAGTCAAAGCGACCATAAAAGAAGGGTAGTTGGGTCGTATCGGTGGTTGGAACAACAATATGGCGCTGGTGCCAGTTGTCCTGAAGCTAAAAGCTATATCTCCCTTCCTCCATCCTGGTACTTCGATATATGATTGTGATGTCGTGAATGTTACTACGTAGCGTTGGGTGTCTGAGGTAAAAGTTTAGAAATATCTTTCAGTATGTTGGAACAGTACTGGACTAAAATTAAGTACAATACACTTAACATGCCAATAAAATAATATTGAAATTGTAAAATTACAAAATTTTAGATTAAGTTTAAAAATTATAAAATTTTAGTTATTGTAAAAAGGTTAAATCCTGTAAGCCAAAAATTTGTGCAATCTTATCTACTTGTAAGCGGTATTTAATTTTTGGATTAATACACAAAAAAATAGTCAGATAGTTACTAAGATATAATTTCAAACTCACTTTTAGAGACTACTTTTTTTTCATGAGCCAAAATAGGCAGCTAGTTTTTTTTACTTCAAACGACTCGTATAAAGAGTATTATCAAATTGAAATTTATTTTTCATGTGCACCATGCATTGTGTACTTACTAGTTTCCACACACTCTAGTGGACCCAATGTGATCCTTCCCTGAGCTTCTTCAGTCAAGTCCTTCTGCTGGAGGAAGAACATTTCAGTGATCCCTAAGCTCTTTGGGTCCACTAGTGTACCCTCGTCTGAGTGCCACTTGTTCTCATTTGCGTCACAATTACAGGATTGTGTCGGGTTAACGCAAGTTGCATTGACGCCGCATGGGCAGTATCCTCTAAAATCAATTTGTGGTTTGATTTCGTTTATATTTCATGATAGAAGGAAGGATAACAGCTAATTTATTTTTTTTATCATGAGTTTTTATAATCATTATTATTTATAGTAGAACATAAGGTTCTTCAGATATTAAGCGACCAGCGACACAGTCCCCACCAAAAATACTACAAATATAGCAAATTGTTTGCTATGCTTAGAAGTAGAGATGGTACGCAGAAAAAATCTCGAAAAAAATAAAAAAGTCTTAAGGAAAGATAGGAAAGACAGAATTAGACTAAAAAATTTCAGTTCTATAAATTTGAAAATAACAAGTAAAACTATTAACACGGAATATGTATTTTATTTTATAGCTACACAAACACAATAAAGCAATACAGAAAAACACTTTATGTATCATAAAACTAGATTAATAAATAGAAAGAAAGAAAGAAAGAAAAGTTTATTTATAACAGAACACAGCTACATAATTAAAAATTGATGCTTATAGATAACTTAATAAGTAAAACATGTTGTAACGATGACTAAATATATGTACAAATGTAATAGCTTATAGTAAAACTAAAAAAGATATCGAAAAATATTAAGTTCTCATTGCGTGTTATTTTAAGCATAAAGTAGCCATTCAATCTATAATTTCTCAATATTATACAGGCAACAAATTATTCGAAACCAATTTTTCCCATTTTAACACAAGCATACAAATCCTTAATTCGGAGGATAGCTTTTAAAGCCTTTTAACGAAACCCTCACATTTCGAAGGCTATATAATGAGAACATTAGGTGATTAAAACTCGAACGATTCAATACTTTTTATATGTATTTTGACCTTTCTAAACCGTTTCAGACTTTCAAAAGTAATGACCTTTAGCGTATAAAGCTTTTTGTGTAAGTAATTATATGATTAATTAGAATTCAATTGCAGTTTGTAAATCGGTAAGCGGTTGAAAAGTCATTCTAATTTTTAGTGTTTTTTTGATGATATAACAAAATAAGAATATGGGTCAAAGTGGAAGCTCAAATGTTCTAATGAGAATTTAAATTGGATATTGACTGTCATGTTACTACAATTTGTTCTTGCGTATAATTTGATTGGCATATAGTTTGATGAGTAAGTGGCCACTTCAAATGCCATTTTACTGCAGACACTTAAGACTACGAAATTCTTTGATCGAAACTACGATAAAGCAAATTGTGGATTTTACTGTCTTCGTATTGTAAATAAAAATTAGAAAACAATGTTCGATGCAAAACATATATTACTTGTTTTTATAAACTCATTCGGAATTGAAAATAAAATTTTGTGTTAACATCCCCGAAAATAAT
Organism: Phoebis sennae; assembly: GCA_001586405.1. Lineage (NCBI taxonomy): Eukaryota > Metazoa > Arthropoda > Insecta > Lepidoptera > Pieridae > Phoebis > Phoebis sennae. The sequence continues at coordinate 456,087 of LQNK01000538.1, read as the reverse complement.
ATATCACTAATAAGCTACTCGCTTATGAGTGATAGTACAGTATAAAGATATGGTTTAAAATTTACGTGATTTTTCTTAAAAAGTCTCCACTCACCTTTTCACGTTCCCGATATAGTCCACAGTATCATTAGAGGAAGAAATAAACCACGTGGCACTATGCAATTCTAAAGGCGCCATATTGCAATCGTATTTAATGTACTGCCGGCAAAACAGCGAATGCGAAATAAGCTCTTGCAACATTTCCGCGGTGAACTCGCGGTATTTTATTTTAAAACTGAAGTCTTGACCAGATGCTGACCTTACATCCTGGGGATTTGTGGAATGGAGAAAAATCGACACTGTTTAAGAACTAGAGAATAGTGAAATGCTTTAAAGAATCTTAATGGAAATTTTGCACATTCCTCATTTATAATCAAGATTATGTTTCTAATTAAGTACAACATCGAGTTAAATAACAATGCATCAGAGAGCAATACCAATTGACTTTAATCAAATATTTTAAATTTAATCTGTTTAATGTCTTGCTTAATACTTTAATTCTTGTTTCTAATTCTACCACTGTATTAGGGGCCGTACAATAACCATGTGATGTTTTTTTTAACTTTTTTACCCACCTTTGATATATTACTATAGCCCTACTTCCCCCTTGTGATATTTCGTGATTTTATATAAACACCTCCCCCTTTTCAAACCTCACATGACTAATGGATGATCCCTTAACTGTATCAATTAAAGCGATTCTTATACTAATTTTATCTAAAAATGAACTAACTTACCACCTGACTGGGAAGATTATGTTCAACGACGGTAGTAGAAGAGTCCGCTTCTATCTGGAACTCGCATTTAACGTGCGCGGGCGGGAAGCGACCGTTCCCGTCTATGTCGATGAGGTACACGTCGTTACGAGTGTAGCCGAGGAGGGCTAGCTCTTCGCACGTTTTGCGGAATGTCGCGAAGTGGCAGTTTTCGCCTATGTAGCCTTTGAAGTTTGAAAGTTTGATAATAATAATTGTTGGTTTATTTTTTTATGTTATAGCAGGCAAGCGGGTCATGCGTTTCACCTGATGCTAAGTGACTGACCGCAGCCCATGAACATGTAGAGTCGTAGATGCCTTGCCGGCTTGAAGGAAGGGGAGGGGATAGGAAAGGATTAATGATAGGAGGTTGGAAGAGGACTATTGGTTTATTGTTGATTATTAAACTAGACTGGTGTTAAATCAACAATCAACAATGTGGTGATGGATTAGAATGTGTCGCCACCCCATTTCTATCCGTGGATGTCGTAAGAGGCGACTTAGGGTAACTACTGCATTACATCTTCAGCAATAAAAGAGTGGAAGTTGAGCGTAGAATTGGGCCAGTAGGAGACTGGTGAAATTATCATCCCCCCAAGCAGAACATCGACGTGAAGCAGTATTGCACTTAAGTGTTCCCGGGTGCTCGAAGGCCTGTATTCTTATCCCATTTCTATTCTGTTTCTGAGTATTTCTGTCCTCTTCCAACTCATTGTGAATCTTCACCTTATCATCTGCTTTCTTTCAAGCCGGCAAGGTATCTGCGACACTTTGATGCTTTAGATGTTCATGGACTACGGTCAACACTTAACACCAGGAGAATCACATGCTACACTGTCAACGGGCAACATAAAAAAGTCACATAACTGCCTGTCAGACATGGCTTCCGGAATAGGTGTTACATGTATACTGTAAAATCATTAAAACTTACCAGTATTATCACAATTGCATATAACTCTGTCTTCTCTTATAGAGCATATACCGCCATGTTCACATGTGTTCGGTCTTGTGCAAGGATCGACATACCGACAATCATCTATTGCTACTTCACCCACCACGCGTTCTGTGTTTATTACGAATCTGTTTGGAACAATATCATTCGTTTGAAAATATGTTCCCACAGTATCTCTAAAGCGGCCCTGACAGGGTCAAACGGTTTGATCAATAATTTCAATCCTTACTAAATTGATAAAACCATTTGAGGCCCGTTTAAACGGTTGTCAAACCACGCAGTTTCAAAAGAATTGTACTGACAGCGCGGTGCGATATAGAACAAAATATTGCAATTTCATCAAACATCTTCGTTAATGTTTTCAAACCGTTCAAACTAGTTTTAGAAACAATTAAAATCAAACCAAAATTTATGTGATTGGATCAAATCGTTTGACCGTCTCGACGCCGCTTAACGCTCAAAATTTAAGTTTCTTCCCTATCCTCCTTAGCTCTTACTTATATCTTACATATTTGGTTAGCTTGGATTGATGAATCCCCAACCATAAGCTACTACTACATCCGAAGTATAATTACTTAATCGCTGCTGTGATAAAAATATAAACATAACAGAATATTTCGTTACATTTTGTGTAAAATTACGAGCAAATGGTCTTCAAAAATTAAACAATTAGAATTTACATATCCTTAAAACAAGTGTATGAGAAAAGTATTTCACTCTGCCGTTCATTGTCTCTATTCATTCCTTATTTTCTTTGATTATTCTCCATAAATAAAGAAGCAATTTGGTTAAGACCAAAATATATTTGTTTAAAACTGAGTCATAAATTAAATAAAACCCGTTTAACTACTAACTTATTCAAATAAATTAAGCATAGTTGAAATGAAAATTCCATTAACCCTAAATTAGAATACTTAATTTTAACCACGTTTTCGAAATTCCGATTGATATTAGTATTCCCGAAAGATATTGAAATTCAGAGCGCGTGAGAGCAGAATTTTGTGTTAAAATACGTTTTATCGAGCTCATTGGGGAACGTATTTGAGTGATTAATCAAATTTTAGTTAATCACCATATTCCAATGGAAATAAATCTAACATTTGTAATGTTTGGAAACTATCGTGGATTGAATTTAATAGAAGTATGCTAGTATTTCATTTTTACTACTATTTTATGGAGGAAACATTTGAATTTTTGTTTGTTCGTTTGAATTGAATAGGCTCCGAAAGTACTGGACCAATTTGGATGAAATTTTGTACAGAGATTCTTTGAACCTGAGTCTTGTTGTTTTTTTGAAAATCCTACAGGCATACATATATACAGGAGAATGAAACCGCTGAGCTCAGATAGTATCTTATAACGGCTTTTAAGGTAAATCTACAGAAAAAATATGTCTGAAAATGAGTATAAATTTGTGAACGAATCAATGCATATTAAAAAAAAGATTTTATAGTTTCGAAAAAGGATAGAAATAATAGTTAAGTACCTCGGTTCGATAAGCAGTCCATTGATTTTAATATTTCTCATACATCCGATTAGTCCAAGATTAGCTGATTTCAATCCACTTCCAATTACTATTTTGTCTTGCAGCTGAAAATCTAAACCTAGAGAAATGTGAGGTAATGTTTAGCTTTAGAATTTTAATTCATCACATATTATGACATGAAAAGTGTCTGAACGGAAAGGCTGTCTAAAAGGATAATGTTTATAATGAAAATGGAAAGACAAACAAATTACTTTTAGAATTAAATAAGATCATCCAATTAAATTTGGTGGCAGTAGAATAAAATTATGGGTTACCTTTGCAAATTGGTGACACATTGTAAGTGGTAATGTTTGTTATACGATTTTGTATTATAATTAAGGATTATGAAATAAATTATACATTTAAGCATAATATGTACAGAAACGTTGAGGAAGAGACTGTATATTAGAACGATTTTTCGTGCAAGTTTTGATCTAATTTTGGTAGTGAATGAATGTACTCAAAGTGATTGCACTTTGAGTACGTATATTTTATTTACTAGGTATTGATGTAAATTGCATAAATGTCTACGAACATATAGGTTATAAAATGTTACTTACCAAACATTTGCGCGTGTTTATTATGATAGTCTACAGTTAGTTTAATTCTTCCCTTCCTGTAGTCAAGCTCGACATTATGCCAATCGTTGCTTACGTTAAACTTAACCGACTTTAAAACCGTCACATTCTTACCTACGTCCGGAACTAATTCAAATCTTATTTCTTCTTTTACCATTCTTACCTGTAAAGTTGAAAAAAAAATTTGCGAATCATTTTTTTACACAATAATCTATTCCAATTTTCTTGCAAGTCCAAATCTGTATTTCAGATCTCCTCTTACTTTGTTATCGTTTTAATTATGACTATTTTTCACGGAAATGTTAAGTCCGAAAATATTTCGAATGATTTATTAAAAGCCCTCTGGTAACACGTCAACTCATTTATCCTCTTTTTATGTTAAGGTCTAAAATTACGGGCAAAATACTTTTTACATACATTGCGTGTCATAAATTGTAGGCGTGAATAAAATTGTATGTAAAAACTCAGTTAGTTAATCGAAAAATTTTTAAATCTTAATACAATGAAATAAAAATTAAACCTCTTACCTCAAAATATCCCTGTCCAGACGTAATCTGACTGTAAGCTAAAACAGCCATATTCTTGCTTGTTTTGAAATCAAATATCAGATTAATACTATTACTCGTATTTAAAGGCCACCAAATATGTGAGGTCGCGAATGGATAAGTAATAGGAATAACTTCTATATCGATCTCTTCAAACTCTGGGTCCAAAGCCCCAATGTAATGGACCTTTGGATTATTCTGTTTGAGTTCGTACAATATTGATACATCATTGTAATAAACATATTTGAGATTCCCTGCGAAATTGTTAAAGGACTTCAACCCTTTCATTTTGTACAGATCTGGGCCTCCACAAATGTAGATTTCTGGATCGATACAAACGAATTTCGCGTCACCAGGAATTTCATACGTGGCCCTTATATCATCAAGGTATACGTATACTTTTTTTTCTAGTACTATGACAGTTATGTTATGCCACAGGTTGTTGTTGACTTTTTCGCCCAAGTAATCTTCCACTGGTCCATCGCCTAGGTCTATTTGAATAGCGACTTTTTCCTGGTGTATTGAAAGAGCAATATAGTGGTGCTTATCGTCAATCTGCCCGCTCGCGTAAAATAGCGCGGAGTCGTCAAAACGTGTCTGGAAATTTATTGCTCTTTTATGACCGAAATATTGAAATGCTTTTAAGTGAACTTTAATACGATGCTTTAGATAATACCGGATTCCGTATTGAAACATAAATTATGCCCCTTGCAAATGTTACGTGACAGCAAATTGGATCAAAATGATAATATGGTGAGGTGGTAAAGTTCGAATAATAAAAATTGTTTTTTTTTTTGTAATTCTACCAAATTGAGGAACTGTTATGATGTCATCGTTATATTTTTTACAAAATTAAAATATTTTTTTTTATACCATAGGGTAATTTCACATTATCTTTAAATGCAGACTGATGTTGCTAATATCAAGGTATTGGTAAAGTCTACTCGGTCCTCCCAGTCATAAACCCGATACGACACATAATTATAGTCGCGTCATACCAATATCATAGTGACTTAAATTTTACGTCATGTAAATAATACAAGTGTTCAAATTAACATATAGGCAGTCAAGATAAGCCAGGTAAATGGAGCTCCTTAATTTCAGTATTGACGCGGTTGCAATTATGTCCTATTTTAAGAATAAAAATGTCAAAATTTCCTTAAAATTACGACTGACCCTTGTATTCAGTGAATTCACCCGGCACTTCAGCCGTAAACCTGTTAGAACATGGTTCGGGCCCCCAAACATCACCACAAAATCATGCTTACTTAATGAATTAATCGACAAACCTTCAAATTATCTTAAAATTACGACTGACCCTTGTATTGAGTGAATTCACCCGGCACTTCAGCCGTAGACCTGTTAGAACATGTTTTGGGCCCCCAAATACTAACACAAAATCATGTTTACTAACAAATCTTCTAATTACCTTAAAATGTAGACTAACTCTTGTATTAAGCGAGTTCACCCGGTCCTTCAGCTGTAAACCTGTTAGAACATGTTTTGGCCCCCCAAATACTAACAAAAATCGTGCTTACTAACAAATCTTCATATTACCTTAAAATGCAGACTAACTCTTGTATTGGTGGAGTGCACGCGGTCCTGCAGCTGTAAACCTGTTAAAACATGCTTTGGGTCCCCAAATACTAACACAAAATCATGCTTACTAACAAATCTTCATATTACCTTAAAATGCAGACTAACTCTTGTATTGGTGGAGTGCACGCGGTCCTGCAGCTGTAAACCTGTTAAAACATGCTTTGGGTCCCCAAATACTAACACAAAATCATGCTTACTTACAAATCTTCAAATTACCTTAAAATGGGTACTAACTCTTGTATTGGTGGAGTGCACGCGGTCCTTCAGCTGTAAACCTGTTAAAACATGTTTTGGGCCCCCAAATACTAACACAAAATCATGCTTACTAACAAATCTTCAAATTACCTAACTCTTGTATTGAGTGAGTTCACCCGGTCCTTCAGCTGTAAACCTGTTAGAAAATGTTTTGGGACCCCAAAAATCATGCTTATTTATTGAATTAATACTTTACCTTAAAATGTAGACTAACTCTTGTATTGGTGGAGTGCACGCGGTCCTTCCAATCGTAAACTCGATAGGACACGTAACTAGAGCCGCGTAATGTCAATATTGTCGCGGCTGCAATGTTGCGACATTTTAATCGATGTTACGCATAAACGGTTTCTTGTTTATACAGCAATTAACGCGGATGTGAAAGTTTTGTTAAGGATAATAATCCTTTGCTATTGGTCTTAAATGTTGGAGCGATTTAAAAATGATTGTATTAACCTGGGTCTCACAAATGCGTTTTCGATCGGAAAGTTCAGAAAATTGGTTGTTTCTCGCAAGATTTGTATGAATTCCGATTTTCGGGACTTTCCGATCGGAATCGCATTTGTGAATAGGGGACATTTTTTCATACATATATAAGTTACACAAAATAATGAGGTTAATTAAAGACGTTATTGTTAATTCTATTGAATATGAATTTAACTAAATATTAGTAAAAATGTGTACTCGGGAAGTATTTTACTTACGTTTTAATTTGTATACAGGAATATGTCTACAGTGCAATAAAATCTTATCAAAATAATGAAAATAAACTTAAACAACTTTTCTTCATAAATTATTTTCTCTCAGTCGTCTAACAGAAGATGGTAAGATAAAATAAAAAGATAGAAAATATAAAGAAATGAATTAAATTAATAACATATTGTTAAGCATTATGACTTACAACTTTCTTCATTTGAACGCGTATAAAGTTTCAAATTTACAATATTACCGAAGATACTTATGATTATCATTACATTTTATAGACAATAATACTATCGTTGAAATTTATAGCACACGACCTTTCACCGATACTTACTATAAACATCGCAAAGTTGTTCTTCATACAACGTCCCGAAGCAATCGCACCTATACCCGTTATATTCATTAATGCATCTAGAACCTTCGAAACATAAGTTTTCTACAGTTTTGCATTTATTAATACATCCTTCTTTAACGTTTTCGTGTTTGGTAGCGATTAGAGGGACGATGGGTAAGAGGTCGGAGGCGGCTTTGCCTGAACTTAACACCATGTCACTGATGCAGCCAACGAAGGATTCTATTATGTACTTCACGCCGTGTAGTTTTTCTTCGGAACTGAGACCTGTACAATAAACATAATTACACTGAAATTATAAGCGAAGGTTTTTCTTGAGAGTTACTATTGACTGAGTCAAACAACACCAGGAAATTTATCATATAAAAGGTTGGTAGAACATTTGAAAACAGTGCGTTCAAGTTACGGGCTCCGGAAGCCCATACTCCCTATCCATATCTATTTTCTGAATTCAATTTCCAATCATCTACCCTTTACTAATGCTCAACGTCGTTAAAACTGTCTGAAACACTACTAGTGTCGGACTCCATACCCACATCTATTTTCTTATTTCAATTTCCACTTTTTACTTTTTTTTACCCTTTACTAATACTGAACGTGATTTAAACCGTTTGTGACACTACTAGTGTTAAACACATTCCTTGAATTTTTGATACTGATTAGGTATAGGTACCATGATGTAAATACATATCGACAAAAGATTTTTGTCACAAATATAATAAAATAAAAAATCTAAGTTTCATACTATCATTGTCACGTAATAGTAATAGCCCTAATAGTACAGGACATCTGAATAGGATTATAGGATAGGAAGAGGAAGGGCCAACACTTAACGCCAATTTTCTGTCAGGATGTCGCAATTTTAGTTGTCCATGACTCAATTCGTCTTATGCTCGAATGCTTCAGAAAAACACGAAAAAATAAAAAAATAAACTTTAAACCTTACCTCCGATAAGAATAACAGATGTAAGATTATCCGTGATACCGTAATTAGTGTCGAAACTTAATCCCTGAAACATAAAAAACAATGAATACCTGTCGTACAGAGTGAAGGTCATTCGTATGTATTTGAAGTTACGCCACAAATTGCATTTTGAGGAAAATGTAAAAATAAAAAATACGTGCCTTATTTTTGTACCCATTTTCTTTACAAAAGAAGAAATGTCAAGATGTAATGTATAAAATATTTTGTTTAAATACATTATCAGTGTTGTGTTTTCCAGGAAAATAAAAATATTTGGAGTTTCTTTATTTTTTTATAATAGTATCAGACCTATGTGTGTTTGTTACCTTCTCATAAACTTCTTCCTTCAATTGATCCATCTAAGCTATAAATCTTGCTCCAAGTACACATATAGTTACTACTACGCTATGCCACTGATCTCTATTCAAATCTTTGCCTACTCTTAGTCATAATTGTTTTGTATTGTACAAGTTCTTACCTTTAAATAAACTTCTTCCTTCAACTGATCCACCTTAGCTATAAGTCTCGCTCCGTGCACATCTATAGTAACTACTACGCTATGCCATTGATCTCTATTCAAAGCTCG
>LQNK01000538.1:416164-433395 GCA_001586405.1 Phoebis sennae | reverse complement strand
TACTCTGGCATCGAAATAATTAAGCTAAGTGAATAACAAAACTTGTCATTGTCTCTTATAATGTGGCCTTAAAAATTATATGATCACTATCTGTATTTGTGGCTCCCGTTATGAAGATGACTCATAGATGAATAAAGGGCATAACGTAACAACATCATATCGTGTTTCAAATGGAAAAGAGAAATTTCATCATCCTCTTTTCAGTACTACATCTCTAATACACACGTACGCTTATATATGTAGGTATGAAAGAATTTATCATGAATAATATAAAAACTCATTCTTTAAAAGTAAATTCGTCGTAAACAAGCCCTGGTTCTAAGAAACCTCAGCTCATGGGCACACCGCTATCGGATACGCGATCAGTTTTCAGATCCGCTCAAAATGATGACTCGCTGTTTGTTTATGTTTTTAATTCATTATCCGTTATGAGAACAAAGTATCGCATCTTTGTTTGTAATGTTAGAATTGAATGTTAGAATGAAATAAAGAAGAAAAATCTCATCGTTTCTTTGCATGAATAGATGAAATTACTAGACTGATTTGAATTGAGTTTAGATTTTAGACATGTTATCTTTGAGGAACTTTTATTATGAAAAAGTAGATAATTAATGCAAACGCAACTAAAGCCACATAGTGCTTTTAGTCGTATGCCAAAATACTTAGCAGCTAATTTCCATGACTACGGGACATTTAACATTTGTTTTCATGTATATTGATTATTTTTTTTAAGGAACGTCTTTAATTAATTACGATCGAATCGAATCGACTGTAGAAATCGAGTAAAAGCAATTACGTATATGCGTACCCTTCGGCTATAGTAATTATTAATAGAGATATTGATTTTTTAAAAAAAAAATATGTCATAATTCTACACGTTGAAAACATTACCAATATCAATTACAACAATGGTATATCTAATATTCTAAAAAATCCATTCACATTTCTATGATCGCCTAACTGGACAACGCTTTTGCAATTCTCTTTACTCGTATATTGTTTTACAGTTAAAATAAGCCTCTTCAATATATGTCAGTAATTATATACAAGAGTTGAAAATAAATTATACATATTTGTTATTGAGGTCGGTGGCAACCAGCCTTATGTCCACAGTGATTACATAAAATGCTATTTAAATCTCATCGACAGAGACAATTTTGCATGCAACCTCTTACATAACTTCCAGTTACAAAGTTTTCTTATTTTTCCACTCTTTTTAACTTTATGGTTAAGTATAGTTCGATTACTCCAATTGTATTATGGATCAATTACACTTAACACAGGTTTATAGCAATAATTACGGAATTTTGCATAATAAAAAGAAATAGCAATTGCACATTATCTTGGAAAACTAGACTGCAACTTAAAACTATGTTTTGCAACTATTTTATGCATTTTGCAAGAAATGTACACCGAGTTTTAATTACATTTGACATCGATAAGTTAAATATACATTCTTGCTTTAAACTTAATATCCAAGGCAGTCTGGTGTTGGACTGTATACAGAATGAAGAGATCGATACAATTAACCCACTTTTAAGTGTTAACAGACGAAAACATGATCTTAACGTGTCCGAGACAATTGACACCGATCTGTTATTTTTACATTTTACCGCTGAATGAAACACCCGCGCATGAAAATAGGTAAAGAATCAGTTATTCATAGCTATCGTGCTACCGCAATAGCGGTTTTTCGTTGGCGTTTCACGCTTTCCGCATAGGCCTAAACTCATTTAGTATTATGGCAATTTTGCCAAACTTCACGACAGTATCGGTCGACTCTTGAAATCTTGATTGCGGCAAACATTTTTACAGTTGCCATGCAACTAGATGTTCTGCAAGGAAAACGCTGAGGTTGCGTTGAGTTGAGAAACGGGTGAAGCGCGGCGAAGGTGAAGGCATCGCGCCAGTCGCTTGCACGAGAGAGCGGTAACACGACGCTTGCGCGAACCTCTGCGACCTCACGCCGCGCGCGCAACTTACTGCTTTTATCTGTGCACCGCTGCATCATTCCAAATTCAAAATTTTGTTTTCTTTTTTTGTGATGTAAACCAGCCAAGGATTGGACGGAAAACTTTGTGTTCAGTGTCTGTGTCGACTGTTTTGTGTTAAAAAAATATATTTGACACACATGTGACGTGTAACGGTGCAGATCTGACGGTCTATCGACTCGCTAAAATCCAATAAGTGTTAGTGTATCTTAAAAGCGGTGTGCCAGAATTTTAACGGACTTGTCTGAGCGGAGGTAAGAACGGATGTTTACAGTTATGCCTTATTGTATAACTTGAGATGTGAAAGCCTCATAATAAACTGCATTTGATTATATGTCATAAGAGTATAATGGTATTGGTGCTATAATTGCATTGTATATTTATTTTTATAAGAAGAATTGGAGTAAAGTTTGATTTCTTGCCCTAAAAAGATCAATTAGACTACGAGTTGCAAGAACTGGATGGTAATCTTTAATTAAACAGTTGAGAAAGCTCGTTACAACAAAAGTTGTATATAGGCTATGAATATTTAAAAGGTATTTAAAGACAATAATAGAAGAAACGGTTTAAAACGAGTTTACTTGGAGAATAAACAATTTACTGGTGAAAAGGTCCCTGACTCATCTCATGTGCGTTCGTGAGCCTTTTTGTGTGGAATAAATTTACTTTTAAATTGTCTTTGAATGCCTATTTAGTAAACAGACGGCGGTAGCATTAGCTTTGGAAATTTCAATGTTGTTTTTGTTGGTGTTGTTTTTATTTTTATCTTAGGGCAAGATTATGTCTAATTTGAGGTTGTAGTGCTAATTATTAAGGAGGTTTTTTAGGAAATTATTTCTATAATTATTTTTAATTGTAAAACTACTTTTGGAGACTCATACAGGAATAAATATACTACTAACCATAGATAAAAAATGAACTATTACTTAAGAGTTAGCAAACATCGTAATTTATCTTTGGAACTAAATTACAGGTTCGGTTAATGACTATTAATGAAACAATTAATTACTTAATAATACACCTTTTGATGGCCGATTAAGATTTATTATACCAATTGTAAATCGATTTTTATTATTATTTTAGTATTTGTTGTTATAGCGGTAACGGAAATAAATAATTTGTGAAATTGTCAGCTTTCTAAATAGCACGGTTTATGAGATACAGCCTGATGACAGACAGACAGACAAACAGGAGGCTTAGTAAAAGGGTCCCATTTTAAGCTTTTACGCACGGTATCCTAAAATTAATTAATTTCTTAGTAATTCGGATATCAGTTTATTTATAGCAACATTTTCAAATTTAGGTACATTGGACCAGAGAGGCAGTAAGTAACTTAAACAAACATGACGGATTTCTAGTACGAAACATAAAACGTTAAACATGTACAATGAAATACCTCATAAAAATAATTTGATCAGCAGTAACAACGAACTAAGGGTATTGAACGGTCTTCATAAAAACTGAATTGACAGTCAGAAGTCCTACAGTTAGATTGGTATACGCATACAATTCTTCTCCTCTTATATTTAATGCCAAGGTTTATTGAGCTTTTTCTTGTAGAAAATATATAAAATAACCTTGTTTCTAATAATTTCCAACACAATTAGAAAACAGCAACATAAAATTACATAAATATTCTTAACTTCCATACGTTTCATGCAAGAACTCAAGCAATTTATACGCTAACAATGGTGCTTTTTACCTACCTAACGATAAATTTAAAGGTCATATGAAATAATTAGAGATAAGGTTGGACGTTGAGGAAAAAGGTTTAATACCACAGATAAAAAAAAAATCGCCGTGTTCATTAAAGTATTCTGAAAAATCTTGGTCGTTTATAAATATAAATAATGTATTTGGGCTCGATATTTGACATTTAGAAGACTTTAACGAGCCGATAAATTTAATAATTTTTATATGAAAACTGATATGAAAAGGTCTTGCAATCATTTTTATACTAAACTAACAGTTCTGCCCGGCTGCGTCCTCAAAGCAATAGTATATAAGTAAAAAATTGTCAAGAAATCTAACGATTTTGTTTAAATTCGTCTTAATAAAAATCTTTAATTACGTGGGCATTAGCAATTAGATACAGAGACAAAAGTGAGGACACCGATTTGTTACGTCCGCTTCGGCTAATTAATTTTTCCTTTATATTTCTTTATTTTTTTAATATTATACAACTAAGAATCTTGATTTTTGTAAACTTCTGTGATGTTCCAAAAAGAAAAAATATAGTTTTACATGAAAAAAAAAATAGTTTCATAAAAATTTTGTTTAAAATTGTTTGTCTTAACGTGAGTGGAAAGTAACACGAGAAAACTCGATCGATAAATAAGCAAATGTGGTTGATTTGAAGAAAAAAGTAACAAATGCTTTCCTTAGACTGCATTGTAAAATTGTCATTAAAATTACTGTAAAATGTTTTCATTTAGAGTTGTCAACTTGTGTTGCAACAATTTTATTAAAATCAATCGACCATGGGATAAGATACATGGGTTTAAAAGAAGGAAGTCCAGTTATAGATTACAAGAAGGATATCAGTATTCATTAGAATATGAATATATCATGTGGATGAGACAAGTGCGTGCATGTTATCTCCAATACACGATGAAACCTTATTCCGTGCATGTAATGAAAATATTGCATAATCTCTGATCTAAGTTATATTTATACATTCAATCAAAAAGAAGTTTTTTTACCTTAAGTTAACCTTTAAGTTACCTTGTTTTATTTTCCGTTAAAGAAACGTAAATAATTTTCAAGATTTCGATTGCAGTTTTTCCCCAGTTAGTTAAATAACTTGATTTTTACTGTAAATTATTAAAGAGTTCTTCTTTTTATTGTATCAATAAAATATTAATATGGTATATAAATATTCGTTGAAAAAGGACTAAGTCTTGATAATTTATTTAGTCGCGTCAAGTTTTTGTGTAAAAAGTACGTTCATATTTATTATTCATAATTCTCTGTTAATATAAATTTACATATTTTTTACTTTGTAACAGGAAACTATGAATTATTGGTAATTCTTATATTGTAACTTATCTGATCTCACGTACTTATTTAAGCACGTACATATTGTTATAATTAAAATTATTATACACCGGGGATTTTTCTAATTATATCAAGATGTAATTGCATGTTTGACGTTAATAACAGTTAATATAAGATATATTTAGAATTGTAAATATAACCTTAGTACTGTATCTTACAATCATTTTCCTGGTTTGACTTCAATTAATATCGTTATTGGTGAAGATATCATAACACAAATAAAAATCCAATCAAAGTAGGGAGTGAGCGTATCTAAAAGTAAAGAAACCTTGTTAAAAATAAATAAAAAAAAAACAAAAACGATTAAGTAAAATCTTTTTCGTCGTTTGTAAATGGAAGCTCAAATCTAGGTGCAATCGAAGATCAAGTTGATCGAAATGTAAAGGCCAAACAGTCAAAACAATTTCCAAAGCGAGGGCGGTGTAGTCCATTATAAAGTACCTAAGTATAGGCATCACAAACTTGTTTCGCCATGTTCAATATTGTGCTCGAATTGGGTCGTCCAATGACTCAGAGTGATCTCGAATGGTGAAACTGAGGTTGTTTTCGATTGTGCGCTTTTCTCGAAGAAAAGTTGGTAGGATTTAAATTAAATTTTAATTGATTTTGATCGCTTATTGACGATATTAGTGTTCTCAGAATTATGGAGTAAAAGTTATTTGTTTATAACGGGTTATATTTTTGTAGTAAGTTATAATAGTTGTCATTTAGTTGTACAGACATGTTACATTTTTTAAGCTGACGAATAAATTGCTTTACAACATAGCTGAATATTGAAATTATGGACTGTAAAAGCTAACCTCCTTTTAACTTCTATTTTGGAAAGGATAATATATACATATTATCTTTTTCAAAAAAGAAGTTGCCTTAAATCTTAACCATCCTTTACTAAGCTTATGCTTCGTATCAAGCCTTACCATTTTCCCTTAAAAAAAGTCACCTTAAATCTCAAACTATGTCCTTCAAGCTGCCTGGTATCAAGTGTTATCGTGTTATCAGAAGCCCCAACACCCCTGTTTGCACTCACGTCCCTTATGATAACTGCTTGTTTTACAACCAAGATAAGCATTCGGGGAATGTTACGAGGTGCATGGGGGTTGAAGCGTTCACAAGAATTCCTTTATCTTGATAAAAGCGATGTTTTTCTTGGTAATGTTTGAGTTTGCGTTAGATGCATGGCTGTTATAAAACTTAAATACCGTGACGGTGACATTTTTTTGTGACCGTTAAATAACTTGATAAAGATTTTTTCTTAATAGTTATATGTTTTCTTTTGTTAATTATTGTAGCAAAATAGAACTATGTAGTATGAACCTATCCATGTACTAGATGCAATCGCCTTCAACAAACCATTTTGACAATAGATGTTAGAGGTGTTAGAAATAAATTGATGAATACATCAATGTCTTTTAACAGAATAAGCATCAATAAATATTAATTGGTCTGATATTTCGTATAAGTTGCAGCCAAAACAACAATCGAAAATTTAATGAGATTCATATTGTCTCGAAATGTTTGCTCAAATCGCTAAATGATCGGAAAGGTCAAGATCAGAGGAGAATTGATCCGTGACATTTAGAGGCGGACTTTGATAATCCTGTCTTGTTGCGAATTTTATTTATGTACATCTACTTAATTGCGAGATGTGCTAATGACTTGGGAAGGTTGTTCGACTAGTTATATTAATTAGCTAGAAAACTGCCATAACTCTTACGGTGACATTTTGGTGTTTTATATGGTGTACGTTTTGGTTATAGAATAACAAAGTATTCGTAAAATATGAGATGAAATTCATATAAAATGTTATTTATAGTCTTCCTATAGTGAAGATAAAACAAATTATAGGAACATTTCATTAGAACATACGTTACGATGAGTAATAAAATTAATGATTATGTCTGGCCGTTAAACATTCTATAAAGTATCTTAAACATACGAGATAATTATAATATTTGCAATGTAATATAAGTTTAATACCAGTTATTATTTAAAAGTACGTTCACTGCACCTATAAGCCTACGTTTGCACAATTTTCGCCCACATGTTTATTAAGGGCACTTAACCGGAGCAAGGCAATTTTTTTATGCGAGCAGCTTTTAAACTTGATATTTAGCTCAGTATCGGCTTTCGATTTTAATTGATGGAATTATTATTACTTACATATTTCTGATCAAAAATTATTAAAGTTATGTTCCAATTTCACTTTTGGTTTTCAATATAGCCGCTTCACCGGCGGAACTTCAGTACGGAGCAACTCCGGTATTAAACGAATATCAAACTATAGTTCATGACATTTAGCTTCAGGTAAATCACGTTACTTTTTATTTTTAATGCAGCTTATAAATCCGTCAAAAAAGTACAAAAACGCGTTAAGAATATAAAACGCTTTTAAATGTCAGCGGTAAAAACAAACATAAATCGAGTATTAAGTATTGGTTCTTTTACTATTTATCATAAACAATCCATTAGTGAATCTATACTTGTTTAGAAATAAGTCTCAAGGTTTAAAGAAAAGGCAAGCGGACCTGTAAAATCGTGATCTTTGTAAGGTCTCTTGCATCAGCGTTGGCGCCATTTTGAATCTATATACTTTTTTTTATTGAGCAGTGGCAGCGAAGCATAAAGTCCAATACTCTTTAAGCGAGTTGTTTCTTAAATTTAATTAAATGAAATGTTACTTTATAAAAACAATATAATATACCTACCTATTTAAGTGAATATTCCTATATAAATTGTTTTTGATTCACCCACAAAATATTATGACTGAAACCAGTAGGTAGATAATAGTGAGATTTTATATGCTTACAAAAAATTAAAAAAAAACCCTTAAAATTTTTGACGTAATAAAATGGCTTTTTGAAGCTGTACCTTAGTCATGAACTTGAAAAAAAAAGTTTGAAGCTTTGTCTCTGCCTTTATTCTTGAGTGGACCGTTGGACCTCGGCGACCGCCGCGACCTCGCCACAGCCTCGCATTCACCAACGCTATTGGCTGTCACTGATCGCTACCAAATATAGAATTTTTTATATTTCACGTTACAAATTTTTCATTTGTATATCGAATCGGTGTCGCAGTCGAAAATTATTTATTACAGATAAAATTAATTTTGCAATGGTAGGTTGCATGATCATAATGTTGCTGTTGTTTTGTAAGGTTTCTTACTTTTATCACTTGTTCACTGGTAGTTCAACAGATTTTTTTTCAGCTCAAATAAGGATGGTAATGCGTATTAATAATTTAATAATTAATAATTTATTTATTCAATGGGGTAAAACATTGACCATAATATATTAAATTAAATTAAAATTTACTTACATTATTTTTTTTAAATTACATAAAATTGTTGACATTAAAATTATATGTTACATTATAAATTAATTAATGGTATTATTAATTGTCTCTAAAGAATTTAAAATGAAAAATTTCGATTAACTTTCTTACTGAGTTACAGGATATCTTAATTTTTTTAAATAATTTTTAATTTTAATATATTTTTTATCAAGAAGCATAGTTCAAAATAAAATATAACCAATTTGTATCCATCACATATTTACGTAGTGAATCGTACATCGCATGAATAATATGTGCATTACCTTGAAGTTAATGATATAAAAGTTACGAAACAAAAATTATATCATATTCGTAATGAGGGTCAATCATTCGCACGCTTTGTCCTTTTATGTCTTATTAGTATTAAATTTTATTTAACAAAAATAATGTTAAGGTCAAGCCTTTGTAGTTGAGATCTCAGTCACAGATGTTAAATATGTAAACTACAGATATAACAATAGCAGTTTAAGTAAAACCTTCTGAATTAGAACAAGTTCTAAGTTGGTAAATAATTTTACGATTCTCATCTAAGTTAGCGATCTGAGATTCAACTTTAAGTTACATTACTAATGTTATTGGATCAAATTTTGTTAAGTTTAAATTATGTTACGACTTACGAATTATCGTAACTTGTTTTATTCAGGATATTGAGTTGAATGTCGGGGGTAGGCACGAAATTTTATTTAGCAATGTACCGATCGTGTCTTATAGCAATTGTACCGATTTTTGATATCTTTCGACATACTTTTATAGTTCGTCGTGTAGCAACGAAATCAATTACCTTCTAGAGCTGTAAAATTTATTGTTGTTTGTGTCAAAACCGGCCTGCGGTCAATTTATTCGTCGCCATAATTCCATATTAATACAAGTAAATGGTAACCCAGATAAGACCGCGAGTAAGCGAATGATGCAACGCATATTTTGATCTTTTCGCCGCTTCGTGGCGTATGTACTATACCAATTGTTCGCGAAACAATGCCCAAAATCACTTGCACGGTTGAATCTCAATTGTGTTTCGAAAGTGACCCGTAATTTGTATGGAAATTGTTTAAGCCTTGTGTGTCCTAGATGCCTTGTTACATTTGTTTGTGGAGTTTTAGCGGTGACTTTGAAGTATCGTGAAAACGTAGTATGTTTACAATGTTTCAAAGTGAAATTTAAAAGAAATACTTACATGAACGTATTTAAATTAAATTAGAGGCCTAGATGGACATACAATATCGCCATTCATATTTATTTACAATTTTAACAAGAATTTAACGTGAGTGACTATTTGTGTCGAAATTAATCAGTTAATATCAGATAAATTTACATATTTAGACGATTTGACATTAATCTTTCATGTTTTAGTTTTTTGGATTAAAAAGTACTATAACTTTATTAAGTTATTTTTTCTTTTTTGTAAATTCTCTAGTAGTCAATATTGAATCGAAAGCGATGGAAGTAAGAGATTTTATAATTTGTGTTTTACTGCCTAATATAAAATGAAGTAATCAAGTAATTTTGCAGTGGTTCAATTAAGTGACTTGTTTTTATTTGGAAGCAAAAAATAAGTGATTAAAAGTTATTCACTACGTCAGAACGTGGCCTTTAAAATTTAAACGTATTTAAGGATATTTTTTGTTATTTTATAGTTTTTATGCACTGTTATTCTACAGTTTTTTATGAAGAACGAACGAGAAGAAATAACTGTTTTCTAAGTTTGTTAAACAAACTGCATGTGAGAGAAATTTCCCCGAAGACGGCCTCTTTGAAAATGCACTTTTCTCGGACTCGAATTTTTCCTTATAAATGGAAGCATAGAATGATTTTTCCAATAGAGATAGCCGAGTAATAGCAATGAAATGTATCAATCATGCGTGCATGATATATTCTGTTAGTATCTGTAACGCATACATACCTAATTATTGTACACTTGAATAAATCGAAGAAATGTACATGAGAATATTTCAATGTTACGATTATGGACACAAGGTTGTGATAAACTTGTTTGTTTGGTATGTTAACTGGTATATGGTTTTTTGTAGTGCTAATTATAATAATTATTTCAATATCTATTGCTTTATTCATCGAAGGTAGTCCAGTAGTATGGCAAAAGCTTTTTGTGGCATGAAATCTTGTTTGGTGTTCGTCGTATGTAAGATAATAACGGTCTCTGAAGATCCATATGGGATCAAGATGAAACTGGACTCATCGACATTCTTATAAATTTACACACTGTATGTATAAACTATGTGTTTCACCTAAAAAGGGAGTGTACACTTCAGTGAGGAGTGTTCAAAAAAGCATCGGATTATAGAGGCATTTTACATATAAAGCGATGTTTTTCTTAGTGAAGAATTAGCAGGCAAGAATTTAGTAGACTTCTATGTAGTATAATAGGTAGGTTTATATTGAACCATTACCGATTTCAAATATCTATGATAATATACCTTTGTGAAAGTAAAATAGAAAACAAATTGTACATATTGGTAGGCTGCGTATAGATAATATTGTCGTGTAGTATAGGTACGTGTAGTAGGCACATAAGCACACGCTTCTATAATAGATGTAAATTAGATTGTTTGAACAGATGCGATAAAATTTTTGTACTTGATTTCATACTTATAAGTACTTATCTAAACATTGTCCTAGCGACACTTGGAGGAAAACAATATGTTAACGCCAAATGAAATTATTTTAACATATTTTTTACTCTACCGTATGGTAGAGTAAAAAATATGTTAAAATAGCTAAGGTACAAATAACATACAAATTTCTTCTCTGTAAAAACGCTAATCATTAAGATTGGAAATAAACGATCTTCTGTGTAAAGACGTGAACTTATGGCATATTTATCCACTTGTAAGGCGGTGGGCGTAAACACCGTACCAGTACCGTTACATTTTATAAATAAAAACCAACACACTTATAAAACATTTAACTACGTGTCAAAAAAATTACACATTTTAATTTGGCCGTATTAATATTTAAATCTTAGGTTTGGGGAAAGAATTTTTGACAAAATTTATATCGCCATTCAATATTAACATATTGTGCGTTCATGTAATGTTAATATCTTTAAAAAAAAGAAAGAATCGTATCTTTCCATTATTGTATAAACGTGAATACATCAATTCTGTAGAAATTTCCATCGTTGCATTATCGCGGTGTGATAAAGGCGAAATATTCGGCGACCAGTTCTTATATAATACGGAGAAATTGGAAAGCATATGTTAGACATTATGGACTTTCTATATGTCGATGCGAAATGTCTGTGACTTAATACTGGCTTATTATGATAATGTTGAGATGATGTATCGCTAATTATATGTGTTGTTGCGTAATTATATTTATCAGACAGTTGTTATCGATGTTTTAATTACTATTGTCTTTCTTTTCTTGTAGTACGTGTTAAACACGTATAATGGCCATCTGGAATTTTCTAATTTACTTTTCGTGTTTCGTACTTTGTGAATCATATAGTTGTTACTAACATCATAACTAAAATAATAGTCTATTGAATTTGAGATGTCAATAGGATTTTTTACATAGGTTTGTCTAACATCGAATTTAAGATTGGTAGCTCCCCAGAACGTGGCTTTCGTAGCATAATATAATATAGCTTTCTTTCATTGATGATTTATCTATGACTAAAAGGTTTCCCACCGGATGAGTTCCCGATAAAAGTGTGTAAAAACAACACACACACAAACAAATTTTTTATCTTTATAATTTTCATGATAAATATAATCATGTGATATTTAGATAAATTTAGATGCTTTGCATCAAAATCCTATTCAAGATTGACATAGGAACCGAGCAGGTTTTCTGTCTATCGCAGACTCAGATCACTATTGTATTATTAGGTACATAAATAATAAATATAAAGGTTAACTTCTATTAAACGATCACGGATGGAACCGCAGGCCTCGTGTTTTTCCTAACGGTATAAGATGCATTGTCTCATAATTTCCTAGAATTATATAACTTGCACATCGTAACGTTACTGCTCTTTGAAACACTTACTGGATGTAATTTAAGTCAGCTGCTTTAAGTACCCTTATTATGGTCGTAATTTTTAATTCAAGCAGTGTGAGGAAAAATTGAAACATTTCTTGAACGATATGATTTTTATTGGATTTTTAAGCGATTTATTATAAAAAATTTAGATTTAAATTTGACGTTTTATTTTAAAAATACTTGTATTCAATGTGGAAAAAACACTCATGGAAAAAAACACAACAACATAATTTATTCCTAGAAATTATATTCTGAGCTTTATAGTTTTAGTACTCTTACTCATAAAGAAAAAGAAGAAATAACTTTTCAAAACCTTACTTTTCGACATAAATAAACAAATTAATTTTTACTTTATATTATTATACTCGTTTAGATAGATATAATAACAAGGAAGTAATAATATAACACACCATTTATTTGTACGAAGTATCAGAGTCTTGCTCAAACTTTTAAATAAATCCGGTCCTAGAAAAGGAAACTCAAGATAGAATATTCATAATTATATACACTGATGTAATATAAATCAATATTAAACACGATTTCAATTGCGCTTTAATTGGGGCGTTAACCAATTGCATCTAGCAACATTTCAATTTCAACCTGATATTTTCCATTTTACGTTTCAAAACAGACAGGTGTTTCTAAAGGTAACCGGGGCATTGTCCTTAAGTATTTAATCACAAAATAGGTACACAAATCAAACACCATAAAGCGTGCTGGAGCACAATCACACATACACAGCGTACATCGACACAAATTCTCGGTCTACATCGGAACAGACTGACATATCATATAATAGGTTTGAAACACGCTTTGTCTATATACAAAGCATGTGAGTAGAATATGAACAGTGAAGGAAATATAGTCCGAGAGCTACCATCCAGGTCACCAGCCAGGTCTGCAGTTCCATGTCGGAGTATAATAGAAGAGGCATCATACAATATATGCAGGAATAGCTAATAATACATGAGTTTGATTTATTTTGTGCCGAATTAAAGACTAGCTGTGGACGGTTTCATCTGCGTATATCTGTTAACCCGTTCCCGTGGGATTTGATCAAAATCCTTTCTTAACGAATGCCTACGTCATAACATCTACCTGCATGCCAAATTTCAGGCCGATCCGTCCAGCGATTTGGCTGTGCGTTGATAGATCACTGTGTCAGTCAGTCACCTTTGAGTTTTATATATGTTATAGATTGATAATTTAAGCAATCATTTGGATATAATTTATCCTTTATCTTATTTATAATAAGGGCGATAATCAGGTGAGTAATTGGTGCCTGTCAATCATCGTGGTGGAGCATTGTCATGATGGAATACTGAACTCTGACTTTATACCGGGATATTACGACTGTGAAGGCCGTATAGTAACATTTATTTAAGTTAGCATTATTAGTATATTAAATTAGTACTTAAATTTAAGATACTGAGTACTAATTTAATAATTGATTTATAATAACAGCGGTGTTGCACAACCAGCCATTTAGATAATTACTTCACAAATTGGCCATGTTGCTTAATCTATACTAATATTATAAAGAGAAAAGATTTGTTTGTTTGTATTGAGGCTCTGAAACAACAGGACCGATTTGGATGAAATTTTGTACAGAGATTCATTGAAACCCCAGGAATAACATAGGATTGTTTTTAACCCGAAAATCCTGAGGGACGAAAGTTATACGCGGGTGGAACCGCGGAGCTTAGCTAGATCTAAATATTTTTCAGTTTTATATAACCTTAAATAATAAAGACAAATAAATAACTTGCTCGTTAAAAACCGTTCTAATCACAATAAAGTAACTAATTTGACCATTATAAAATAGACTGGGATCATAGATAAAAAATATTTGACGTTTTTATCACATGAAAGTCATTAATCATGGATCAATGTAACAGAAAATTACATGATATTAATACTGTGGTAATGTTATAATGTAATTGATATCGGTGTTAGCTTTTACTTCACGAGCCGATAATTATTCTCGATTTTACATAGAAGATATTCCATGATTTTAATACTTGCTGCAATTTTGTTGTAAAAATGTATTCAATCGATCCTTTTTTGTTTCAATAGTAACGAAATACATTTTATTCTTAAATTAGTTTTTTATCAGTATTCCTCAAAGTATATATTTGTTGCGTTATGTTATGATTAATTTTAATAAAATACTTTCTTGAAGGGTAAAACAAGTGTACCTACCTCTCCCGATTAAACAGCTAAAGGCAATTTTTAAAAAAGACAAATATGAAATCAGCATTAGATCACGCAAGCTGCCAGGAAATCGCAACACAAATAATAAGACGCGATCGATTAGAAGCAATCAATGCCCATATACCACGCTTTCATTCATTCTGTAAACCGATTTAACTGCTTCTCCGAGAAACAGTGAACGAATGTAGGCAAAGTACGAGATTCTTAAGTACATTTATAGAAACATGTGAAAACATCGCCTGATGTGAGATTTTACTTTGTACCTAATAATAATTTGTTTCGTGTGGCTTCGCTCCCATGACATGATGTTTAGTTAAGATGTAAGGTAAAAAGTGTATTATTTTGTAATAAGGACTTTTAAAAACAAACAAACAGTTAAGATGTAGCTTTCAAATGGCTTGGAATGAAAAGAATTTTTGAAATCAATCCATTAGTTTTTGTGTGAAAGCATTACACATGGGAGCGCAGATCTTTTTTCTCATAACTTTGGTTTTAAGTTTAGTTAAATTATTATAAGGTATCCCAAATATTTATGTATAAACGCATGTTGTGTCTACATCTAGAAGGTTATGAATGAATGTTATCAAATAGTTTCTAGCATATATTGCCAACATTTGTAGTTTTGTGGACCTAAAAAAAAAATAATTCTTTAGACTTTAACATTCAAGGAGACGTTGGTGTTGTAAATATTGGATGCGGCCTTGTCACTTCACTTGACCGAGTCCTGGCGAAATGCATTATGCATGATCTGAATAATGGTTTGTGCGTGTTTTTGGAAGTTAATGTTTTGTTAGTTTTGGTTCTTATCTGTCGTTTTCATAGTTGACTGTTATGAGACTTTTTGATCTCTGCACGATAATATTTGCTTATTGTAAATTGTGTTTTTTTCAAATCTATGAGGGAGTGTAACCTTCCAGATTTTTAATAAATAATTTGATGAGGATGTGTCAATGACTAAAGCCACATAATTGATTTATTATTTCAATATTAGCTTAGAAATGAGATGTCAAATGTACATTTTTTCGTCGTAAAAAAATTGCGTTTCATTATAACATTTCAAAAAGCAATATATTCTATATACATTGTATCCAATAACGTAACCTTGTGTCTGATAATTAAATAATGGTTTTATAATAGCGAAAGTTGGCCTTATAACACAATTAAACAATCTGTTATTTAACTACTATTATTAATAAATTGTATCATAATCGTTATACTTATAAAAACTGTACTATGTTGAAACAAGAGAAATACTTACAAGAAATATTTTGTCGTATCCAGTACTATTAAAAAGTATTTCCTACACCTATTATGTTCAATTAGCTTATAATGGCTTGCATTCACTATGGGAACGGCATAAAGTCAGTACCAAGCTGTTGTTAGTTGCGCAAGCGATTATCGCCCATGACACAATTGTAAATTACTTCAGTATAATTCATTATAATACGTGGTTTTAGGAATTTAAACATTAACTCTTATTGCCGTTTTGGTGTATTAAAAGTCACTTATCGCTTCGAAATTTATGTTTTAATGATATTATTTCAGTTGCATCATCTTTAAAATTATTCATAAAAAATATTATTGTTGAAAATTGTTTAAAAATTTCTTCCGTACTCAAAATTCGGCACATCTTATTATAAATGTGTCCTCGTAAACATAAATAAAATAGGTTATAAACAGATGAATCTATCAAATGAGTATAGCAAACTTGGATATTATTAACCAATTCGCAAGCAATCACGACACATTTAATTAACCTCATATCAACAAATGCATCTATCATCATTACATCGAGTCGCGAGTAATTGAGTTTTATGTAAGTATTCTGCGGCAAATATTGAAAATATTTCACCTAACGACCCGCAGGTGTTGCTAAATGTTAGATTAATGGATGTAATTAAACAAAGTGAGCAAACTTGTTTTTACTATTTTTGGTTCCAAAATTTACGGTAAATGTTCACCCGCTCTTGTACTGTTATTTCGGTGTTATTTTTGAATTTAAGACTCGGTTTTATGCACACAAATAAAATAAATAAATAATAATAAATTCATACTATTCTCTTTTGTTGTACATATTTGTATTTTAAACAGGGATAATGAATTTGAATTCTACTCATATTATTAACTTTAGTAACATTTTGGGGAGGCAAGCTAAAAACTTGTATAGCCCGAATGCAAGCCGTGCTAATTCTAATTAAGATACGAAATTTTTAAATATAACCCCGAATATTATTAACTTTACATTATGTGTCAACAGCTATGATGCTTAAAAATGTCTAAAGATTTAAAATTGAGTTAATAATAACGGTTTTGATGCACGATTAAACGACTTAATTTGTTAAATAAACAGGTTATTTATTCAGAGAGAAATCATGCTATAGACAAAGATTTAAAACGCGATTTACTCATTATATCAACGTTAGGAATGCTAATACTACGCTTGTTGATTTTAAATGTCGGAACATGAAGAAAAAACATACTTTAAGTGTGATATTTAACATTTTTTTTAAAGGTGCTGTTTCACTAATACTCGATAATGGCTGTACCGACTTGGCAACCTTTGAAATATTTGTGGTAGTTCAGTAAAACGGTGAGAAAACACGAAGAAACTTATCTTCTCATACAAATAGTTTGTAC
>LQNK01000538.1:382361-415060 GCA_001586405.1 Phoebis sennae | reverse complement strand
TAGGGGGGGTGAAATAGGCGATTTTCCTGTGAATATAGCCGAGTGTGGTATCAAATGAAAGGTCTTGATTTATACATAACAACGCGAGGTCCAGCTCGGGGCGAGCCACTAGTATTATTTAATGTATTATATTATGCCACTCAGTAAAGATGCAGCTTTAATAAAAATTATTAAATATCCAAATCGTACAGTTTTTGTGTGAAAACATTACAAAAATTCATAGAAAAACACGTCTCCTCTTGTAACGAAGTATAGATTATTTAAATGGTTTTCTTGAATTATGAACAACTTGTGAGTGTAATGTTAATAGTAGTTTTGCTTTGTAGGAAAAAGTGTATAAACAGCGCAACTCTTTATATATCTCTTTCTAATTGCAATTAGCGATGTTATGTTAAAGGTTTTCTATGTTCTTGGTAGAAATCGCAAACAATTATACTATTTTCTTCGTAAGTCTATAGTATTATATTATCCGTGGTATAGTGCATCTGTTTTGTAAAACATGTCTGTTTCTCAATTATCGATTCGAACCCGTTCATTATAATAGGATGTATGTGTTTGGTTTTTGGGCGTTTGCGAGTCAATCAGGCCTCAACTAGCGATCTGATTTTGATAAAATTTCGTTTGCATGTAAGCTATATCAATACCCCGAATTTAATGCGAAAGATCCACGATCAGAAGCTGTTAAGTTTATGGAAATTAAAAAGTAGCAGAACAAATATTGAAAGTGCAATAGCTGTATGCTTCTTTGTAGGAAATATGAGAAAAACGCGTAGCCACGGAACGGATAGAAAACTCGGTAAAAAGTATCGAGGTCTGTACTGAGGCGTGAAGGCTTCACATGTGGGTGAATGATTGTATCTCTTTTGTCTTGTACACGTCTATGAATTAATGTGCAGAAAATTTCGACTTAAGAGCGTATTCACAAAGTATGATTTCTCACAACTTATAGGGCGCTGTAAACCCATTCAGAGATGATATTTGAGTGGTGGTTTGTCATTTGACGTGTAAATTAACGGCCGTTTTCAATTATCTATCCCTTGTTTTGCTTACTAAAGTCTCGCAAATCTATCTATTTGTACTTACTTTGATTTCAATGCGCTGTCGATACCTTTGTTATGATTTTTGACAATCAAACGTCATTTAATCTGAGATTACAATCTGTCCATAATCACATTATTTTATTACTTTTGTAATAAAGACTTGTCATTTGGAACGCATTGTCAAATGTCTTACTTCGTAGTATTTTACTTTACTTTCCAAAGTATTGTTTGTGAATACGGGTGTTAGGCAGTTTGTAGTTTTAGGTAAACTTAGCACGTATCGATGTTTACCAGTCTTTTTTTATTTAGAAAATATATGTAGTTGTATGTGAATGTTATATGTAATTCCAATTGTTTTATGATTCTACTCAATTTTAAAGTGCTTTTAAACAGATTTTCCATCTAACTATACTGTAGTAGGTATATAAATGATATCGGGCTCGGTAACAAATTTGGATTGCAAACAATTTGGTTGTCATATCATATTGTTGTCTTCAGAACTATTTGAACTTTTATAAGAAGAAATAGGATTTTTTATATCACTCAATTCATAAATTGGTGTATCCTCTGGGTCGTATTTTGTCGATATTATTTGAAAATACAGCCTCAATTCAAGTACTCATTTAGTTGACACTTCCTACTTAGGTAAGCTATTAAATTATAATTAGTTCTGGTCTGACTCAATTCTAAAGAACCAACATCCTACGTTTAAATATTACAAGATTGAGTCTAAGTATGCGTTAGATATATATTTGCTGGAATATGTTATATAGAAACTACAAACCGTACGATTTAGAAGAATGGATTTGTATACACAGAATAATTGCAATACGTTAAACGCGTCCCATACGTATGATGCCGACCTGTGAACGCTTAGCTTTAAACTTTTTTGTTTTGTTTTTATGACACATCAACAAAGAAAAATAAGCGAGGTAAATTATGAATGCAATGGATTTCTTTTTTTGCTCGTAAGATATTAAATTTCGGTTATAAGATAGAAGGTATATTTTTAAGGATGATATCAATAATCTTCAATCACGATTCGAATTTCATAAAGATAAAGATGCTAAAATTAAAATAAAATCAAAAGGTATGTAAAGGTTTGAAAACAAGTTTAGGTACTTTAGTGCACGGGCAAATTACATTAAACAATCATTATATCTACCCAATGAAGTGAAACCGACGATTTTCTGTGCAGTCAAACCAAGAACGAATCTTATTGTTTGAAATAAAGGCTATTTAACCGAGAAATAACTTTATTTTAATGTTAGACAGATGTTTTTCGAAACTTCTCTCGGAGTGGAAAATTGTTTTGTTAGAGGTTGTTGACCCGGTGGTGCAAAGTGCATTTGTAATGAAAACTTCAATTGCTTAGTAAATTACGGAGAGAAATATGAACTCAGATAATGCCGTTTTATAAATGCTCATTTTAGTGTTTAATTTATTTACACATTTGAGAACTATATTTTAAAGAAAACATCTTTCGTACTTATTTTGTAGGAAAAATATGGTGAATGTGTGGTAGTGAAACCTTCACATCTGATAATACATACGAAACTTAATAATAGACATAATTGCATATTGAAACTTTGAGTAGTACCTTTCGAGCATATTCTACCATTCATAAAGAAATCAAAAGTATAAACATTAAAAACAAAAATTATAATGGCTCAATAACAACAAAGCCAAATAATTCCCACGTATTAAAAAGTATGACGTTCACAGCCTACCGCAAACAAAGTCCTAATCACTAATTACTATTGTCTAACGATTTGTGACGCAATTTCTTTGTTAAAGTCAAGGACCTGAGTTTAATCGCCTAGTATGTAAATACTTAGAGACCTTACGGATAAACGCCTATACCACTGCGTTGCGTTGACGCGACGCAACGCATCATCGTCCGTGCGTCGATTAGCTGATATATGGCATGCGACGGCGTAATGCCTTAGTGGAGTATATCATGGGGAAAAAGATCTAGAAGGATCAGAGAGAGATCAGGCGTAGGGACAATTTGAAATGAAAAGAAAGAAAAGAAAATATATTTATTTGGCAAAAAAGAACAAACAAATTTAAACTTAAGGTATGAACAAAATAAAAAAATAACAAAATACCTATTATATAAAAAGATTGCCAAATTCGATGCTATCTTTCATAAGTCAAACTTACGGGAATAGTTATTATTAGTTTAACCGTTGAATTACTAAGTAGAACTAGCGGGAACTACTATTCGAGAAGGGTTTTCTAATGCCTTCAACTTTCAGACTAATCCCAATTTTCGAACCACCAATAACGTTTTTAGATTTGAACTTGAGACTATTACTAAGATCTGTAGTTGAACGCATCTAGACAAACCATGCAGTCAATGACCAGTATATACGAGTGTGGAATATCAGATTTTATCTCAATACTAAGATTTCATGATTTTGTAATTCGTATAGTCACGAATGGTTCGTGATCAGTGTGTTAATGCTTTGGGCGCAAGTATCCGTTATTTTTATGGATTTTGGGTTTTACGTTTTCGAAGTGGGGCATTGTACTTTGATAGTTCAAGTTTTAAACAATACGAGAAGGTGTTATTTATTATTAAAATGTATGACAGTCATTCTTTGTTATTTATAACAAATAATGTCTTGACTGTGCGGATCTTTTAGAATTAGTCTACTTCAACACCCCTCAGCTCAGAACTCGGCATACATCGTTATTCTACGTTCTTAACGTTGGTACTAATTACGCAAAAAATAGCATCATGGTTAGAATTTTACATTTATACAATAGAGAATATAATGACCTTGACGTTTTCCGTTTATCTAAGCAGAGATTGGTTAAAGAAATCAATACAATGCACACACGGTTCGGCTATGATATGCACACGAAAGCTCAGACCACTACACATTCAAACACACAACCACTCACACACACACACTGGGAGACTTAACTACTATTTATTTACCATCAAAAAAATAAATTTTTTGAAATACCATCTTAATAACTTCTCTTTTTTTAATTGTATCGAATATTTGTTAGACTTTGTTTAGTAACCTTAATTGGCTCTTAATGTTGTATTTAGATAATAAGGATTGTTACTTGTAATATTGCTGTATGGTTACAAATAAATAAATAAATAATACCTCTTCAAGTAGATTAATGCTAGATTTGTTGAATTAGTGAATACATACATCACAAAAAATTTTTTTCACAGTTATGAGTATTTTTGTAGTCGCTAATTTCTTTGTTGCGAAATGATGTATTTAGCTAATTAGTAACTATATACTCATTTGTTGATATTCTATAATTTCATTATTTTACAGAAATTTAATGAATCAAATTCAATTTTTACTGCACTTTTTAGAGTGAAGAACACCAATTACCATGCTTTGTTACAGTAAAACACGTCACGTTAATCTCCTAAAACATTGACGATCTGTTACATTTGAGGCTATAAGGCATAGTGAAACAATGTATGTTACACGAAAGCTTCGTTCAAGGTAACACGGGGTATGTTTACCAGAGGTCCAGTTTCAGATCCGGCTGCGGTTGAGTGTCAATGTCGCAGGATCGTGAGAACCTTGTGATTTACTTTGGAACTAGATTACTAGGCATGGCTTTGAGACGTAAATACAAGCAGAAGCTGAGTAGTGTAAATAATTTGTTATTTTAACTTTTGACCCGTCGCTTTATAAAAGATATAACTAAAATAGTTTTAAAGGATTTTAAACGCGGTTTATTATTATATTTCATGTCTGAGATGACAGTTGTCTTCATGAGTGTGTCAAAAAAAAAATTGTGTGTCGACCTCCACTTCTTTTCTTACTACGATAGTTCGATTTTAGAAATATGAGCAATTGTTAATAATGTCAGTTGACCAGTGCGTCTAACAGTTACTTAACATTTTGATTGGATTAAAAGTACTCTATGTGAAACGATATTTTCCCACTAAAATATCAACTTAAAGTTCCGTTTCTAATTAAATATCGGTTATCACGGTGAAATCAACTTTACGTATTTAGTAAACCAAATCGTTAATAATAAAAAGTTTTTATTCGGCGTTCGAAATGTACTTTATAGAGTCATCGGTGTATAAGAAAATGTACAATGTAAGTTTATAGGAAACAATATTCATAGAAATAATAAATATTTGCATACGCTTTGTATTGTACAGCCATTATTATTAACTAGCAAACAATTACTTTTTATGACACATACGATAACAATAAAATAAATAAGATATGTGGATGGGTTATATAAAGAGCCGATCTGACCACATTCTATTTGTATTTTCTAATAGGTTAGTAATATTTTCATAACAATACAGGGTTCCACATCATCGTCTATCATATTTTATTTTTAGTACTTGTTCTTATAGCGGCAACAAAAATACATAATTAAAAAAAATAGTCTATATATTATAATATAAAATTCATATAAATGTAAAAATTCTTAAAATAATTTAATGCATTGTATAAATTCTTTATCTTTAACATAAATTGTGTGATTTTAAATCTGGAAGGCGGCAGATCTACAGCACAAGATTATATCTTAGTGTAGGTCTGCAGGTCTCATTGAACTATGTAAAAATCTAAATCGAATTTGTTTTGTATTGTGCATTGTATGATTTGTATGAATAAAATAAATAAAAAAAAATAAAAAAAATAATTTGTGAATTAGCTATTACGGCTTATGACATACAGCCTGGTAGAAATAGACAGAGGAGGTTTAGTAATAAGGTCCCGTTTTTACCTTTTAGATAAGGAACCCTAAAAAGGGAAAACGTTTAATACGTTACATGCATATTCTATATGTTAAACAAATACTTGCTAATTGAAAACGTTATTGAAATGTGAGTATTAAAATGCAACTGAAACAACTTTGCTTCTAGAAACAATGAAGTATTCTATTTTTAATTTATAATGACATCGTGATGGTAAAAGGATATGATCTATTTCTGCATGTCTGTACGCCTTCATTAATTACTTCTAGTGATCATCTCGTGTTCGACTGCAACATTATTCACAAGAATAGTTATTTCACTTTTTTGTACTTCATCTTTTATAGTATTTACCTGTGGTCAAAGTGAAAGACAAAACGGTTATTTTCCCAATTGGCCTCTTTCGTGGCGTATTTAGATAAATCGTATACATTTGCATAATTATTATTTTTTTACTACCGATCCTAAAGGCTGTTTCTACCGTGGTTTTACCGGCGTAAACTTAGCATAAAACTAGATAGCATTAATTCGTTTTTTCATTAATTTTTTATAATGACTAATATTTTAATTCCGCCTTTTTTAAAAAAGTTATTTATTAAGTTATGTTTTATTAAGTTATTCTGAACTAATATTAAATTAGTTCAGAATAACATTGCCTAATTAAAAATGTATTCTAACATATTAATCTCATCCAATTTCTACCAGTCCATAGGTATTGTCTCAACCTACGTATTTGCAACAGTATTGAAACCAAGGTGTAAATTTCGCCTTGTGAAACGCATTCCTCATTTGTCAATGTATATCATATTCCGATTTAACTGTAATTGAGAGATCTCCTTACATATCGGCTTGCATCGTTGCAAAAGATACTTAGCGAATCATGTGTGACATTCAAGATATCTTATTACAAGCAGTGGTGCCTGACGAGGTCAATATTAGAATTTTTAATGCGGTGTTTCTTATCATGAGTCAATTAAGTTTTTTCTGGTTCTGCATGCTTTGCATTTGCATCCGGGATGTAAAATATAGATACAAAATGTTGTTTTTGTTATGAAATGTTTATATCATTATAAGCAGACGCTAACATTTAACACTACGCCATCTAGTCCCAAACTAAGCAAAGCCTGTACTATGGAAACTAGATAACTGAGAGTCATACATAAACAATTTTTTCTTTGTATACATACTATAGATAGATAAACATCCAGACAGTAGAAAATTACAATGTTCATCATCATGCTTTTAGATCCTTTTTGGAGTTTTTTGTGGAGATTACTACGTCTCCAACAAGACTGTGTGCATAAGGGCTATAAATAAACGACAAAAATTGACGTGAAAGACTTGAAATTGAGATAATATCTTACTATTCACCGTTTAAAAGGCTCCGTGTAACAAACGCAACACCTGAACGCTACTCCCAGTCCTCACCCTCAACCTCATCAATTATTTTTCCTACTCTATCTAAGGCTAGCGGGGTAGTAGCAAAAATCTAGTGTTATAAATGTTCATATTTGGCATAATAAGAATAACATCTTACCATCAGTGAACTGTCTGTTTCTTTGCTAGCCACACCATAAAAATAAACTACTTCATTACATTAGAACAATAAAATTAAGGTGTATGTAAATATCCCACACGATACAGGTTGTTAACCAGGCCAGGGTAGCAAATATTACTATATAGATGTTTTAAATTCAAGACAACAGGTCATACTACCTTTATCCACCTGTTTCAAGGCCCATGACGAAAATAAATGTTGATTCGCAAATTCATACGTTGGGAAATTGGAAACTAGGTCACAATATTATGTTAATTCTTTATATTTAAATATTCGATATAAAATTAGTAAAAATTTGGTCCAACGGAAGTATTTACGTGGAATATCCTTAATTCGAATATTTCGTCAGCTAAATCGTTGATGAATTATAATTGCTTAGAACATCCCGGTTTGTTTGCTAGTTTATTTTCTATTCATTTTGAATAACAGAATAAAAAGCTTGTTGAAGATTTAAAAGAACAATTGTTTTTTATTCTAAGAACATGGTGGTTTGTAAAACTTTGATTAGTTACGATTTCAAGAATCGTACGATAAAGTAATTAATAAATTAATAGCTAAACAAATCCACTTAAAACATATGCAAATCCAAATCAAAACCGCAAAACGTATCCCGCTATCCATAACAGTACAAAATTAAGAAATTTACATAATACCACGTGATGATTACACTAAAAAATTAAAAGCTGTTACACCGTTATTACAACCGCACAATTGTTACAAAAACTAATTAGAATCTAAGCCAGTTTCCGTATGAAGATGTGAGAAAAAGGAAGCAAGACTTTCACCCGATGTATGCGTGTTTACGTTACTACATGTTTGTTTGACGGTTGTCTTTAGAAAATCTGAGGCCATGAGACCTAGTGACTTTGTAAATTGCTAAAATTTCGTCATTCTGTGTATGATTGTTAAAGGTTTCCTCACTGGTTACAAAAGGAAAACGTTTTGTCTTTTGAGCATGTATTTAAACATAATGTTGGTAATGGTTTAGGGACTTTTAATATGTAGTAGCTGACCGAGCGAAATTCATACAGCCATTTTTGTACGTGACGTATTCTACAGACAGGCACTGTTTGTATGGAAAAATAAAATTGTGGTTTTTACTATTCTATTCACAATTTCTTTATGTTATATCAATTTCCTCTTCGTTTAAATCTTACTGGTTTACTTAAGTTAGTCTCGGTGTAGCCGTTCTAGAGTTTAAGCGAGACCAACAGCAATTGATTTTTATTTATATGGATATATTCATACACTTTTATTGCACATGACACACAACATAAATAGGACATTCTTTAATTGAAATAGTGAATATATAGTTCAATTAGTTATTCAGTATTGGTTCATATCTCTAACATGAGATTGATCAACACCGTCTTCGAGTTTATTGTTAGTCAAATTAGGATTCTATTATTCTTCCAAACGTTTCAAGCAAACAGTTTTCAGAATTACAAAACCTCTCACGTCAGCCACAAGTGTTTTCAAATTATGTAAATTTAAATTATACAAAAATATACCGATCTTAACTCTTGTTTAAAAGTTTTCACTTACTCGTCGAAGTAATATGCTTATGACAGGCAAATCGGTTGCTGTGCTATTAAACTGTTAAGTAATAAATGTTTAATAGATACAATTACTGCCTGTAACGCGATTATAAGTGCTTTGTAAAATGCCAAGCAAATTAAACACGAATATAATGAATGTAAATGTAATACAGAGATTGTAGGTTTTCTTGTTAAATTAATTCAAAAAATACTGAAAACGAGGTCTGCTCACTAATTATTTAAATTAAGTGATAACGATAAAAGACACAGGATTAGTAATTTAAAATTGAACTTTGGCTTCATATTATTTGGGTCTTCTTAAATTCTTGTTTACTATCTTTAGCTCACGTAGCATTATATGACTCAAAAATCTCCAAGAATCTTGCCTATTTATCTTAGCAACGACAACTATGTCACATAGCTTAACATTACACAGTATGCAAAAGCGACAACAATCGAAATTATAATGTCATTCCTTTTTTAAGGCCAAGTCCAATGCGAGTAAAAGTTTTATGTACAACCGATATGTATCTCACGAACACAAAGGCAAGGAATAATAAACTTTAACTGCATACTTATAAGGATTATATTCAGTTGAGTATGTTGAGGTCATCTTCAATACAGAACGCATAGTCATTGACAACACAAATCTTGTTGTACGCAAGTAGAAAGCACGTGAAAATGACATTACGCGTGGATTAAATTTGGTTAAATAGCCAATGAAAGTGGTTTTCTATTGGACTATCGTGCTAGGAGAAAATGCAATATCAATAGACGTACAATAGACTATGTGATTCCTTTCTATAATTACAGGGTTGTACATGTGTGATATTTATATTAACTGATCGCTAACAAATTGATAAATATACAAATGAAATAGGTTTACAATTTGTAAAAGAAAACTTCGATCGTTTGATGTTAAAATAGAGTATCTGTATTTAAAATGCATAGCGCGTTACAGATTTACACGAAAAATACTGTACAATAGTCAATAGGTAGATGATAAATATCAATACAGGTTTGTTAACGTATATTCAACTTGTTACGGCAGTCTATTTAAACTAGTTCTACAAATAAAACAATAACATAATAAATCAGTAGCTTTATGTGTATAGGACTAAGTCAAACGCTTAGCTAAGGCCCACAGATGTTTTTGAATAAGAACCTTCATTAGTATTACTTCTTTGTCGTCATATTAACCTCTGCTCCTTGCGTTGTATTGTTTTGTACGTTACTTAATGCACACTGTTAAGAAAGAATGTCTTGTGTTACTTAAAATGTTGCATTTGAAACTGCTGGATATATTTAAAATTCATTTTTATTTAACGTGAAACAATGTTTGCATAATGTTTTAAAAGTACATGCCATTTAATAATTAAAAGCGAAAAGGACAATTATGTTGTTTACAGTTTGACCAAAATTATATGGCATTTAATAATTTTATGATATTGTTACTATTTATTAAACACAAGATAATTTTGTTTTACTTGTATTTTGTAATAAAAAATGCGAAAAGCAATGCAAGGGATCTAGAGTTGAACTGTTTACAATCAAAGCAAGTTTTAATAGTGATAAACGTACAAAAATTACCCATGATTATAGTTATCGAATTTCATTCAATCGCTTTCGGTTGAATAAGTAATTATTAAACTAAACTGGTTAAGGCGGATATCGGTTGCGTAACGCATGTAAATGATAATTGTTGTGATTATGTTTTGGCTTAAAAAATAAGAGATTATATAAGTTTGGAAAGAAATGCATAGAAGAATTGTTTTTTTCTAATTTATTTATGAAACAATCACATGAATGAACGGGAATAAATAAAATGCGGAATGTGATGTTCAATTTGTATCGATATTTTTATTGTTTTACTGTTTGTAGGTAAGTTATTTAAAAACGAAACGGGGGTTACCAGATATATAAACGCTTTGGCACTTACTTTACAACTGATTAGAGGAATTATCTATCCTAAATCTATTTTCTTATTTTTATGATATAAAAAAAACCTTTTTAATCGAATAATGTTTATTGCACGGGGGGAGGGAGTAAGAGCTTTGTTTACTTTTGTAATAAATTTTCTTACGTAATATTTCTACGGCCTCATATTTCAAAAAAATATTTCTTAAAGCTCACCAATAGGTAGAATACTTAAAACTTTGTTTTTGTCATTCGAATTTCAATATATTTCATAGAATCAGCTCATTTAAGGTAGCCACGTGAAGATAATTGCTGGGTTCACGATTAGAATTCAATACGCGCAAGAGTTCAACGCCTTACGAGCATGCCTACGGCGATGGTCTATGTGAGATGATAACATCTAAAAGAATACTGTTTATACTATTAAATGAATATATTTATTGAGATGCCAAAACTCGATCGATAAGGAAATAAATGCTTTGAATTGTTAGTGGAATGGCGTTTGTTAATGTATGTACTGTTTTGTTACTAACAGTCCCGTCGTTTCAAAGTTATCCTAAGTGTAGTTTCGAACAATCTTTGTATGAAATTTTATACAAATCGCTTTAGTGATTTAGGCGTGAAGAAAATACATATAAATAGACGGAGTCACTTTCGCATTTATAATGTTAGTAGTAAAAGTGCTCGAATAATTAAAATATTCACACCTTGTATACAGTTGTATGAGCCTAGGTTTCCCTTCTAAATTCTAAAACCTTCTAAAACGAACTTATATTTATGTATAAATTTAGACTACCTTCATAAAAAATGACTTTACAAAATCAAACAATGTAAACATTAAATGAAATTATAAAATCGTATCTACTACTACGACAAGTGAGATTTAATTATGCAGTTATTCACACATAAATTACATTCACCGTGTACTTCCTAATCTTAAGGAAATCCACATAAAAATAAATCAATTATTTAAAACAGTCGTAAAATATTTGTCAGAGCGTTTCCGCTGTACGCTTTTGATATGCATCCGGTGTCATTGTACGCTATAAGATCGCTTACATAAGTAAAACTTTATTTTTTACACGATCGCGCGTTAAATGAAAGTATATTTTTTAAAGTGGCTTTTTGTTCGTTTTTTGTAAAAATATTAACAAAAAGTTTTAAGGCACAATCGTAATACCATTATAGTCGTAAGCCCGGTAGGTTTTTGAATGTAAAAGTAATGTTCAAATCGACTTTATATTGATAATATAAAATTGTGTAATCCTTTAGAGGATCTCTACCAATAATTGTAAATATTATTTAAGAAGCGCTTTCTCCAAACAGAGTAAAGTTGTTTGTATTAAGACGGTTTATACTCACTGCTTTTTAACTCGGTGTAGACCGACAGTTTCGGACCGATTCGGAGGTCCTTCATCAGGGAGAGTGAGACGTTTTAGTGGTCACGGTCCTCGTACTGCGAGCAGCAACACGTAGGGTTAAAAACAGTGAGTATAAACTGTCTTATAATAAAAACCGAAACGAGTGGAAAAGGTTGGAGGAGGCCTTTGCCAACTGTCAATCAGACAATGAAACATATAATATAGTTTATTTTAATATATTTTAAGAAAACATGTACTTTTTTTTAAAGTGTCTGAATAAAGGGCTTTATTATTATTATTAATATTATAAACTGTCCTAAAACAACTAATTATACGATAGCCCACTTATCGTCAAATCAATATACAGAATAAAGTT
The DNA here is from genome assembly GCA_001586405.1 of Phoebis sennae. Classification (NCBI taxonomy): domain Eukaryota; kingdom Metazoa; phylum Arthropoda; class Insecta; order Lepidoptera; family Pieridae; genus Phoebis; species Phoebis sennae. The sequence goes on along the minus strand of LQNK01000538.1, from coordinate 402,565 downwards.
TTTATTAAAGATTGTAATGAATAATGAAATCGTATATATGAAACATACACTTAAGAGATAAATATAAATAAACTATTGTCATCAAATTAATGAAATGTTTACTACAGCAACGCTTCGTTTTAAATATTCCATCATAAATAAATTGATTGCTCTTGTTTTTAACTTCCAATCAAGTCCATGAAATCATCCAACAGTTACATAACAACGGAATTATATAGTTATTAAATCACGCCGACAAATTTTAGTTTGCGGCTATAAAAACGCCAAACTCCACTAGCTGTATCGAATGTGGTTAAGACCGATCACTCATGTATGCAAGTATTATTTTGTCGACATGCTCAAAACCTGTTCATTCACCTCTCACTTATTTTCACTTTCGATGGTAATGTTGTATTGCGTTACTTAATTTGGTGGTGATGACTTCCGAAGTGGGCGTAGTTGTATAATTTTTATAGGCTTTTGTATGGTGTGATTATCTAAACATCCCTTGTAATTTGAAGAAGTCAATACATTGAAATCTTCGTTGGTAACGAAATAGTGAAATACAACATTTGTGACGTCAGCTTCTTAAATAATTGCCCATAATTTTACCTTTTTATTTTTTTAACTATAGGATAGGAATAAATAAAATATTCGATTTGTGTCATTCTCTATGTACATTTTTTTTTGCTACAAAAAGATAAAGAAAAAGAGAACAAAGAAACACAATATTCATTAATTTATTATAATTGAGAATAAGAAATTGAAATGCAAGCTCTGAAGTAATACATGAAGTGTACAATACATACTTAAATAAATATATATTAACTCAGTTATTAAGTTATTTCTTAAATAATACAATTTTCATAAGATTATTGTCGAGCACGCATAATTTTAACAATGTCTTTTTTGCTTTCAGATAGCACGCGATACGCTGTATATTTGTCACATAAGGTAAGGCTTATATTAAAAAATTATACTGTTAAATTATATTACCACTTTTATCACGCCATACACGTATAATCCAGGGGTCACCAAATGGCAGATCGCGGTCCGGATCCGGACCGCCAGCCTATTTTATGCGGACCGTGTGTTAACAATTCAAAATATTTTACACATATTACTCGGACCTCAATGGTTATGTTATTTTTTTAAACGGACCCATTATAAAAGTAATTGGTGACCCCTGCTATAATCTATGATTACTTAATTTAAATGATTCAAATTTATGGTTATATTAATCGTATTGCAATTTATATTATATTTTAATTCTATTAAATGATATTATAGTGTAACAAAATTATAGTACTTCAAGACATATCACGTATAAACATATAAGTTAATATTCGCAACCGGTCTTGGAGAAAATCACAAGCTGTCAGAATCCTCTTTGCGACACCTGTGACTTTCTCAGCTAACGTGTTATGCAATAAAGGTCTCGGCCAGGCAGTGACCTCTAGACAAAAAGTATTTTATATGCTATCGAGTGTCTGTTAAAAACCACAGTTACGTGATAATCATTATGCGAGAAATTTCGAGCTTGAAAAGCTAATAAGAATAAATAAAATCTAATGAGAGAAGATTTGCAACATTACTTAATAAAAAAAATATCATCAAACGGTACTTAATGTATCTTGAATTACTTCGCTATGTCTGTTCTGGTCTGTTATAATTGAGCTAGAAGGCTGTATACCTCGTTTACCTCCTTTCGTGTATCTAATTATAATCTGTGTCGATTTGATAAAAATATTTGACATGTGTCATAAATCAGCGCCCGATTATAATCGATCGGAGAAATCGATTAACTACTCGTATTGTCTATGCTCGATTTCTCTTATCCATTATGAATATAATCGCAACGTCGATTTATGATGCATTGTTTTGAATTGTATTTTGTTAATAGTACGTATTAATTTATAACCCTTAGATTAATTCAAGTTATCAAAGAGAAAACAAGAAGAAAGTATAGTGCCAATTTTATTATTGTTTCCTTTATAATTTGTATTTAATCTATACGTCTACTTTATTTCATTACTGATTTTGTAATTATTGTAATTTATAAAAACACTTCATTCATTTTTTTATTTTGACTTACGAAAGGTTCAATTTTAAAATTATCTTCTTGTTCGTGCTTAGTTCCGAGTTTTAATATCAATTATGAAAACAGGATACGCGGATCTTTTGAGAGCTAAAGTTTGAATAATTTCCTCATTATTTCTAAAATGGCGGATCCCTGAATTGGCGGGAGTTTGAAACGTAATTGTGGGTAGTATTCGCCGCAGGGCATGCATCAAAGAGTTGGCTTGTTTTATTGTTGTTTCTTGGTGTTGTTTAATGGTATAGATAACGCGGGGTTTACGTTTGGTGATTGAAATGCGAGTAAGCTACTAAAAGTGTTGTATGGTGTTTTTATGACTAGACAAGAGAGGAATAAACAAAAATTTCATCGATTTTATATTAATTTTTATTACATATTCTCATTAGATTCTAAATACTTCAGATTGAAATTAATACGTCATTCTATAACAATCAGTAACAATGAATAGCTAGCAGAAGGTAACATAAGGTAATTTTCAACGATGAAAATAAGTAGTAATAGTAATTGTAAGTGTTGTACATTATGCCTCGTGAGTATTGAAAAAAAATCTTTTCATAGGATAAAAACATAGCTGAAAAGTGAAAACCTTTTGGAAGACGGTTTTGTGGCCATTCTTATAGCTTTGATAGAAATAAGGTATAATTATGATGGGTTACATCTTCTTCAATGCAAATGGACAACTCTAGTGATTACACGAATGACGGACGCGGACGTGACGTATGCCGACGATGAAGCGAATTGAGTGACGGGAATTCTAGTTCACTTCCTATGTATTGATTGTTGATTGGGAAAAGTAGGTATTAATGATCTAAGAATTAAGTATCTTTTGGTAGAGAAGGTACATAAAGAATAGTCTTTTCAATTATGAAAATAATTCTAATAACATTGAGCGTACCTAAGTTTGTGACATGATGTGAATTTTGGATCATTTTTAAAGTTTCATAGATATTTATTTAAGCTTTTCAAAATCATAAAATTGTGTTGACAGTCTCGTAGTAGTAATTGTATATGAGTATAATAGTTTTTAATAACCATTAATTGGCGCTATTTAATAGAAATACCATTGAAGGTTCATGTAATGATTTTAAAGGGAGATTCATGTCGGATATCCTATTCTTATCTCAGCCTTGGGGATGATTGATGCATAGTTCCTACTAAAACAGATAACGAAACATAGCATTATGTATTTTCATCTTAACATTGAGAAAATAGTTTTTGAATCTTGCTATTTCTTGTAATATTATTATTGGCTGTGAGCAGTGATTTCTTACAAATAAAAAATAAATACATATATTTAACAAGCTTTTATTTAGTTTCACCTATTCTGGTGTCTGTCTATAATCAAATCTTGCAAGTCAAATTTGACCCACTTCCCCTTTATAGAATGAGATGTGTTGTATAGGCGTGTAGGTCTGATGACAATGCAATATCTTGATTTTAACATTAAAATATCTTGTTATAGTGATTGATCTGTCAGGTATTTTGTAAAAAAATACCCAGAAATAGAACCGCGTTATATTGGTTGAAGAATTGTACATATTCCATGTTTTTCTTTGTTCTTCACAAGAAGGTGTAGGTAAATTACAAATAAGGAGAATTAGACTATTTGTGGAAATATTTGATTATATTTTTTTAATTTCCTTTTTCTGTAGGCTTCATACAAGCATACTACGTACAGCCATTAACTGCAGAAATACTTTAACAGTTACACAATGTACTTTGTTTCTCTGGTTACAAAATGATATTAAAATTTTGCATCGATTGTTTTTGATATTCCGTTATAAAATTTAAATTTTACTTTTTATCTTCGTGTTTCCTACAGCTTTTGTGGATCAACGTAATCGTATGCACGAATTAAAATAACCGTTCGGATTCGACTTGATTAATTTCCCATTTTCTACGCTTTCGACCAAATTTGAGCTTTAATTATAATGAGGCCGTTAATTATTTTTATGGGAAAATAGGCGGAATAACTTTTTTCAATATTTTAATGGGATACTTTGCAAGAGGTTATAAGAAAGTTAGGTTCATAATTAATAATGTTATGATTCCGATTTGTGACATTGGCTCCCAATCTTCGAAACTACCGGTTAAATTTTTAGTAAAATCATAGAAAGAAAGAAAATACGTTTTTTTCTTGATATGAAGACTTATGTTTCTGTTAAGTGTTTTATTTTATTTACCTGAGACTAATGACTATAACTAATATTACAGTACGCATGTAAACCGCTAAGCACAGTCAGAAGATATTGAATCAGAACAAAATAAATAAATAATAATTGCGTCGAAGCTCCCCATAAATTGAATATTCATGTTTGTAGAGAATACTTTTACATGTATCGAAAAAAGATATAGTTCTTAAAATAAAAGGTTGAATAACATGCTTATAAATTATAATTTTATTAATAGCTTTCTCAGAAATGTGAGCTTACTTGACAATAAGACATATTTGGGTTTCTTATGAAAGGTTTATTATTATTGATACATCTAATATTTTGTGAAATAAATAAAGACATATTTTAGTAACTAAAAGCAATTTGAACTAGCAATTTTAGTTTACAAAGATTATTTTTAACAACATATTCTTTCTTAATTGTTTAGTAAAATATATGATTTTGTACATTGCTAAATATATCGCCGCTACTCTTTACAACTAAAAAGCCAACTTTATTTGTTTTATTATTTTTCAATTAAAAAAATACAAAAGTACACGGATCACGAATCGGTGACGATTTGAACGTATTTATTAATTGAAGCTTTTTTCGCAATCGTACTACCTACAAGATTTGTTATTGATAGTTTTTTATTATTAGTATATATAAAGACTTGAAATTGGATCTATTTCTACCTAAATCTGTAGTATATTTGTAGGCGTAAGTATTCTTTAAAAGACTAAAATAAAATAATATTAAGGTTTCGTTCATAAACAGTTAGAATACGTCAGATCGGCGATAATACTAAAAATGTGGAAATTATCATTTTAACCGAAACCCACGTTTAGCACCACATTGCAAAAGATCGCGTGACTCGATACTTGTCTGGTTATCGCTAATCAGTCTGTTTGTTTGTACGTGCTGTGGGCTAAGTCTTATATTGCAAGGTAAATATTATGGGCAAATTTTTCTCGCAATTTCCTTGACGTCAATCGAGATCCGTTAACGGGACTTTCAAGATGAAAAGGTTTTTGTAAACAAAGAATTCGGATTTAGGATGTCCTCCTGACCGAATATCGGTCACGACCAATCTTAACGGAGTTTGAATTCAACAGGCTCTTACTAGAACCTACTAAAACTACTGGACCGATTAGGATGAAATTTTGTGAAGAGATTTTTTGAAAGTACATAGAGAGTACATAGGAGAGTTTTCAATCCAAAAATCCTATGGGAACTGGAGATATATGCGGGTGAAACGACTGAGCTCAGCAAGTCGTGAATTTATACGTAACAATTACGCTTAATCATCTAATAAGTTGTTACGTATTTGTTAATGGCTTGTTAGTTTTAATTGTAACAAAAACAATATTACCATATCTAAATAATTTAATTGCTTCAAAAATGTTTATAAAAAACACGGAAGCCGGTAAACCTCTTTAGCAAATATTTATACCACGTAAATTATATGAATATAGACTTTGGCAGACAAGTAAAAAACAGAACCGGTTGATTTGAATATTGTCTGTTATTGATATTTATTGAAACAAAAGAAGTGTGTAATTGGATCTTACTTTTCTTCCGCATAGTGAGGTCAGCCGTGACCAAGGCGAATCCAGCTAGACAATCGTAAAAAATAGTGTAACATTGATAGTCGATAGAACTATAAAAAATATGATGTTTCCGGAAATATGCATTTTAGTAAGAATTTTAATAAAAAATCAAAACCAGTTGTCGTATTAATTTTGGCATTGATGATTGAATTTTGAGAAAAGTTATAATTTTTGTTTATAAAACATTATGTCTACTAACAGAGGCGCGCGACTACGTGTTAATAAGTTATCTAACACTAAATGATTTCTTCCAAATCGGAGCTGTAATTCCTAAGATTAATACGTTCAAACAAACAAACTCTTCAGCTATATAATACGAGTTTAGACTATGAAGAAACATTGCGCCGAAAATATAAGTTAGCGATGTCATATTTGTTATGATTTCTTTCAACTTACACTCGCTGTTGTAGATCTAAATTCTATTGTTGCATGTAAATTGAAGATAGATGAAATGACTTCAATCTCATTTAAATGACCTCGCCTACTTTCCTCGGTGCCTTATAGCATTAGGTTTCCATTATAAAACCATTAGTTGGATAGCTGGGAATCTGCAGTTATTTCTGTATGCCCTTTCGAAATGAAATTTACATGAAGAAAATAGTTGATATTTTAAACTGCTTGCTCTGCCATAAAAAATGCAAGGATGTAAAAGATTTACAAATTGTGTTCTTAATAAATGAATTGTATTTTTTTTCTGTTGTAACTAGATGTAAGGTAACTTTAAGTAATTAAAAAAGAAAGTTATCTACCGAAATTAAGTTAATTTCTTATTTTCTAGTTTCCGTTCCTGTTTTAGTATCCAGCAGGAAGGGTATCCTGGAAATCTTTTTGTGTCAGATGTCGTTTACATCCGTTTATTCATTTTTGTGTCAATGATTAACGAAACAAAAATGTCAACTTTCACGTTTAAAATTTTAAGAAGGCTGCTTCTGAAAATGGTTTTAATGACGCTCTACGTCACATAATTTGTGACAGCGACTCAAAGCTTAATTAAATGAGAACAAATTTTAAAGTTTACTTAAAAATACTTTTACTTACTTTAAGTTTTTACCCGACTGCGATAGAAGAAGGGTAAGTTTTTCTAGTGTATGTTTATAGGTTTGTATGTTTGTTTTGCAACAAAATTTCATTTTATTTCTGTATCGTAAACGCAAAAATCGTTTTGCAATACAAACAAATTGTAATATCTATTTTTACATAACATAGCTACCTAGTATTTGTCAAACAAGTGCATATTTGTTATATGCAGCCGTTTGTGAAATATTACTCCACAAAAATCACGACTCTGACATTTCCAACATCGTTATGGGTGGAATAAAGTTGGCATTTGTGCGCATACCTTTAGAGCCTTGTACACACCACCTAACTGGTTTATACGTGAAATTTAATACAATGTATTATAGAACTTTTGTACAGGACTGAAGAGTCGAAATTGCTTGTCTGTTTCAGACAACAATGATGTGATAGGAAGGGAATACCTCGCTAAAAGTGCATTTCATAAAGTGTGAATGGCAATAGTTCCTTTTTGTTTAACGTGAGTTCCCTCGATATACTGTCAACGACGACGTGATAATATTTATTTGTAAAGACGCAACAATGTTTTAATTGTTCACATTATACTATCATGTTACATACATTTTTCTGTTATGTTGATAATTACGATATAATCTATATGTTAATAACTTATAATTAAGGCATTAATGTGTTTAAAGTAAATAAATATGTGTAAAGTTACAGTTTTTATTTCATATTTCTGCCACGCACACATGATCACATTCTTCTAACACGAAAATAAGAATATCACGACTTTAATTCAAATACAAGCTTAAAATGCGGAAATCAATGCAAATTATCCCGATGTAGGTACACAATGCACGAATAAAGCGAAGAATCTTTTTTATTTAAAGTCCCAACATTTCCTTGTAAAGTTCTTAAAGGGCATACAAGGACTTAGCCAGCTCCGTATGAGGCTAACCAAATGTCGATCTAAACAAGTTTAGCTGGACCTCGACATATATTGAATATGCAACGATGTCAAATGTCAACAAAGCTATAGTATGCGGCTCATCGTCTACATTTATTATAACTTCTTTATGTCCTATCTCAGGCGCCACTATTAGGTCCTTTACATTTCCAAATGTTCACAGGCATAATAATTGTACAGATATAAATTTGTATTCAAGTTACGTAATCAATCATCCAAAACAAGGTAATATTTTATAAAAGGTACATAAATCTGACTCTTACTGGAACCGTGAAAGATATATGAGATTTTTATGCGTAGAAACCACCACAAGGTCCATTTGTGAAACAAGTTTCGCTAATAGTCACAATGACAAGCGAAAGTAATTTTATTGACTTAAGTGTTTTGTCATTCACGTTTATTAAAGTTTCGATTTAATTACAGCGATAATGTGATTGGCTATTGTGTATTCAAATGAGTTATTGAAGCTGGCGGCTATAAGTGGTCGATTAGTTAATATTGTTTGATATTAATTTATTTTGTATATTATCGTTCTATTTAGTACTGTGTGCTATGAATTTTATATTACGTTCGTAGTTGGGCTTTGTTGTAATTAATTAACATTTTTGTTAAATGGATATGATTAGTTAAGTCCACACATCGTGAAAAAAATCGCCTTGAATAATATGAGGTTTTCAAAGCGTATATTATGAATTACTTGAAAGTCTTCTTAAATTATACATAAAATTTTTAATTTCTTAATTAAGAAAAAATATATTAAAATCATATGCGAAATATACGGAAAAGATTAATTTCGCGTTTAAGAATTAGATAAAATGTATTAAAATATTTTCCAGAATGTTTGTTTGAATCGTGGGATGTTTCGTAACAGGTCTGTCATTCATAGTATTATGAATACCCGGTGCACCCAAACTCGTTCTCACGCGTCAAACGAAAGTGAAAACGTACTCTTTAATTAATAACATCTACACAAATTAACTTCAAAACTTCTATGAGCGATGGCGCAACACTTTCATTACTTATGCACGAGATGTTCAGACTATTACGCGGTATAATCTCGTTTTATTTACAAACGACGCCATTGTAAAGGTCTGGGAATCGAGATCTCGGTTGATTGCGAAAAAATCCGATCGCACTTTCATCTTTCTCACTTTTGTTTTTATGAAGCTTTCACACAGTATTCATATTTGCGTACCGAAATATAATGCAGGGAGCTTAATGTAATTTGTAATGTACATTGTGTAACGTTCGTTCACATCGGTTACGGTTATTATGCGTATAATGTAACGTGGAAGTCTTATTAATATAGAATAACAATATTGTCGTACAGTATAGCTATACGAGTAGAATTTGATACTTTAAAATATTATTTGTGTGCGTTGTAAATAAACGTATTTTCTTTCTTTCTAAACTATTTTATGGCCTGTATTCCCATCCTGTTCTACTCCTTTCCTAACTGCCTATTATTAATCGTCTCTTCTTATGTCGTCCCCTTCCTTCAAGCCTGCAAGGCTATATATATACCTATATATATCGAATTGACAGAACATTTCTGAACTCATTTACTGTTTGTTAAAACCAAATACACGTATCACGTACTGTAATTTCCAGATATGTAAAAAAATCGAAATATTATGCGTACCAGTTCATTATGTGTTTATTGTGATAATAAAATATTAATGAAGCCAAGAAGCACGCATCACATTAGCTTTACAATATTAACATCTCTACTTCATTGCTTTTAACGAAGCTTAATGTTTTTAATCTTATCTTGCTTTACAAACAGTTATTTATTTTGCAACTTTGTATATAACATACTTAATAGGCGACATAAATTTTTATGGACGGAAATAAAAGATGAAATAAACTATAAAATATTAAGTATCGGCTTATAAAGTATTACCTCAAAATTAAGGCGGTAAATTATCAGATCAATAAAACTTTTAAAGGTTTTGCAAGGTTTTCAGCAATCTCTTTTTGTCTTTATTGAAAAATGATGCAATCAGATTGAAACTTTTGAATTGTTTTGTTTTTAATTTTGAAGAATTCTAAGCTGCCTTCCAGATGTTTTTGGTCAAGCAATAGGGTTATTATATGTAATTCAATTATGTAATAGCATTCCTATCTTTCAATTGAAAATATTAATTTGAAAAATACGTGCCATTGAACGGTTCATAAATGTATAAATTAACATTATTACAAGATGTTTATTTTTAAAAGTAAAACGCTATTACAAAAGATAACCAAGCAGACCGAAAAAATGCGTTCCATATACGTATGTTTTATGTAATGCGGAACTATAGGATGTGAAACTAGAATAAGAAACAATGTTCGGAGGTAACAGTTACCTCGACTTGATTGATAGGTACAAAACGTTGTTTAGTAATATTTGATAATATTTATCTATTAAAAGCGACCTTGCTTGTAATTATATCGTTACCTTATAAGGCTTAGAATTGATAATTAAACGTAAGGGCTTTTCATTATAGAGCCCTTTTTATTATTAAGTAATTCCCATGGGAATATTACCTTATTTAGAGATAAAACTATGTCCTTCGTATTACCAATTATTTGTATGTAACATTTTAAGAGATTGGTTGAGTAGATAAAGATTGATGAGGTAACAAACAAACTTATTTGCATTTGTTATATTAACAAGATGAGATTTATTTATTAGACGGATGTTGATCAAATATACGTGGGTGAAACCGCGAGACACAGCTAGTTATATATATAGTTTGGATGTTTGTTTAGAATGTTATCATTTACGAACTTGTTAAAAAATCTTATAATTTTATTATAGAAAGTATTATATAGAATTTTATTATAGTGACTTAAGGAATGTCAAAATTACATGTTTAACTAGAGGAGTGTCAGTTTGTTATCAACGTTATTAACATTTATGTATGCGTTATCAAAAAGCTACTTGAAGTAGATGGGGTCGTCACTTTAAAGATGAAATTACTTCCGTGGAAAATGGATAAAGGTATTTTTTAAAACATTTTTGTATACCTAATCTATATTTAACATTATGAATGTTATGTTTAGTTTTAAGTTTCGTGTCAACTAAAGGGGAATTTAAATTAAATGTTATGGATGTTGGTCTGATTTGTTCCATTTTAGAGTCCCAAGTCAAAATTAGCGAAAAAAATTATAGTTTGGTAAAAGATCCCTAGTCAGTGGTTTCCTTTAAGGTGTAAATAATTATGAGATTAGTTTCATATTACTTTATAAGTTACGATGTTGACGTATCCAAGAGGATAAAAACCTCTTTAAAAATATAGATTAAAAACAAAAAGGCCGGCAACGCATTCGTGATACCTAACGTTGCGAATGAATATGGGCAGCGGTGATCACTTACCATCAGGTGACCCGTCTGCTCGTTTGCCCGCTTGGCGATTAAAAAAAAACAAAAAGTTTCGTGCCTTATCTCGCATTGTTCTATCCTTGGTACTGTTACTATTTCAAAATAAACACATATGACATAATGTGTCAAAAATTCAGGTCACAATCATCTCACAAATGGCATTGAAAAACAGTTCCCTGTAATTCTTGGTAATGTAGTCGGTTCCGGTGCTCAAAGCGTGGCGGATAGCGTCATGGGTACTAATCAGAAATTTCCGTCGAACAATATGGCTATGATCAACAAACATTTTAATTTCAGAGCCACTGTTAACTGTTACGCGGTAATCGAATAATTATTGTCATTATTTTAGCTGTAGCTAATTAGAATGATTGGTCTTTTTGAAAGCATGAAAGCTCGAATAATGCTTACGAAAATGTCAACATTAAAGGTTTCGAATGCTAAATAGTAAGAGTTGAGACAGGAGGGTCAGGGAAAAAAGAAGAAGAAGAAGAAATAGTAAGTGTTATGATATGTTAAATTGTGGGTATTAATAAATCAGGTGTCAAGTAAACGCGTTCTTTTCATTACACGACAGTAAGATCTAGAACAAAGGTCGGTGACGCGGCGCCCGTTTATAAATCTTAGTACGCCTTTAACTATTGTTAATTTAGACAAGAAATTCAAAGCATAAATTATATCAATGCTATCGAGAAATACTGTTTTGATAGTGTAATTTAACTTGCGACCCGGCTTCGCACGTGCTATATTATACATGTTATATATCTACATATAAACCATCCTCGAATAATTCTACCTATTAAAAAACCACATCAAAATATGAACTGATAGCGGGAAGCGACTTTGTTTTAATACTGTGAAGTTATTGTGAAGTTCTAAATCATTAAGATGAATAGTTTACAGGTACAGTTGTTTTAGATGAACCAAAGTTAAAAAGGTAAACAAAGTTAAGCCTCGAATAGAGATCCTCCTAGTTTTTAATGGAAGTTGGTTAAATATATAACCTCAACGACTTCTTATCCTTTATAGTTGATGAGTCGGTGTCCACAATTCTAAGAAATAAGAAACACACACATAATTTTGATATTTACATTACATAACAACATAAAGTCTAAATACTTCTTAAACTATGCAGACGAAGATATTAAATTTCTATCCAGATGACATAAATGCTTCTAGCTTATGAATTATTGTTACGTTCGTGGTTTCACCCGCATGGTTACGCGGTACTAGAATGGTATCGCGCCTTATACGACCAAACTAATAAATTTATTGAAAGTCCTTTTAAGCCTACAAGAATTTAACAGATTGCTTGATAGACAGAGTTGTTTTTGTATAAATGTATAGAAATATTTGCAGGTGGCAAAAAACGTTAATTTTCTAGTCTTGGAGCTTATTCTTTTCTTGTTTTTGCCCGTAGCGTCGGTTGCGTTACATCAATAAAAGTTATTTTATCATCTAATCTAAATAGTCTATCAGCACGAAATTATATCAAAATCCGTTCAGTTGCTACAGTGAGATTGATGCCAAACATCCAAACACCAAAATATTATCTATACTCTATACTAATATTATAGAGAGGAAAAATTTGTTTGTTTCTTTGTATAGAATAGTCTCCGAATCTACAGGACCGATTTGGAAGAAATTTTGTACAGAGATTCTTTGAAACCTCAAGAATGACATAGGAGTTTTTATCCCGGAAATCCTACAGGAATAGGATATATACGCGGGTGAAACCGCGAAGCTCAGCTTAAAATATATAGATAATAAAATGTATAGGAAATCCAAATATAGGACATAGTAGAATAGGAAAAATGAGAAGATTTGTGACATAATAATACCATACATTCATTTATTTTGCTATTAATTTTGATGTTAAAACTGGTTTTCAATGCTGTCATATAACATGTTCGAGTTGTATCCTGAAGACAATATATCTTAATCACTCTTAAACGAAGGCAAGAGGAACAATTCATCATCCTTTAATCGAAAATAATTTAATACCGGAACTATAAGACGAATGGACTTGCGGCGAGTTGTAAATGAAACTGTTATTGGTATCATGATAGGATTGCAATGGATAGAATGATATCATTTATTATCACAAGTTTATCTATCTATCTTTGGAATACGGCGGTCTTTTGTTTTACTACGATCAGTATGTAGGCATGAATGTAGATTAGGGTTGTTTAATAGTGCTAGTTTATAAATCTATAGAGACATTATGTGTTTTGCTTAGGTAAAAATTTAAATTTAATCCATCACATATACAGGACTCGACCAATGCGACAGTGACTTAAAAACTACAACTTAAAAGTAATTGATAATAAAAACATGTTTAAATTTAATTTACTTACCAATTATTAGGTGAACAACTGCATTGCATTTGCTAATAAATAGCCAGAATGGGTTCTTCGTGTGTCAACACTTCATCATAATTGGTCAGTTGGATACCATGATGACAAATAAAATAATGAAGAATAACAAAATAAAAAACGTGCACAAATAGTGCAAATGTCTCGAATGACGTCATTTGCGGTAAAACAAACAAAAAGACGTAAAACCGACAGTTGGTGTGAATAGGGGTTTGTCTTCCGGGCAGGTGAACTTACAGCTGCTATACTTATTTCGGTTACGAATTTTGTATGTAATGGGAACCTTTAGATATAATTATGTATAAGATTTTAATCGCCTTAGCGAAATATATGGTTACAAGGGCAAACATATAATTATCATATTTTGAGCTTCGCTCGTATGCAAATATGGTACTAAATGTGTTTTTATTATTAGCGACACATCTTATTTTCTTAATTTTGTTGAGAAAAAAAGTTTGTGAAATATTATATGTCCTTCAGTGTCAGTTTATGACCGTGTAGTTTCAATCCTTATATGATGTTAGCAAGAATGTGATAATGTTCTGCTATGCTGAGATTTTTCTTCCTGAGAATCGAGCGTAGTGCGTCCAGGTTTACGCTTATTGCAACGTACAAATAACGAAGGCAGTCCGTGTAGAATGCATCCAGACACCGTATATGTCTTTGATTTAAACAGTATCTTATACTTGCTCTTTCTACAACTGGTTTTAACCAATAAGATGATGTTCCAAAAAGGAAATATAATAAAGTAAAAGGCAGACATCTTATCGTTGTTTGTCAGAAAAAAGACAATCACGATTAATAAAGTAGACTTCCTTGTAATGTAATTAAAAATTATAAATATTGATGACACTGTCGTCATTTGATTATAATATAGAATGGATGATATTTCGCGTGATATAATGTCACGATTAAAAATATTTAATATTAAAAACTTGTGTTCTGAAAATTAAAAAGGTCATATCTGTATCACTGCATAACATTTGGCTAGATTTATTTATATTATGTATTCATTTTATCATAAACATAACAAACACAAGATTATACTAAACATATCCTAATTAACTAAAAGATATATTATTATTTAATGTTCTCTTCATAGGATACAATATTCTTTTGTAACCGTTTAGGTTTCGCTTATACTAATTTATCTATCGGTTACCTTTATTTTACCATTATGAATCTTATTTATACACATAAATAAGGTTTTATAATATATTCAATTAAAATACACTTATCGAACATTGTACTTAATTGAATATTTTATAAATTTTTCAAAATAATTTTCCCTGTACTCTGTGGTCCAAGATATAGACTACAAGTCTAATTTGAATGACACTGACACAGCTCTTTATATTGTACCTATAATAATATTGAAACTCTATGTACTCCTAACCGGTAATAAAAATAATTTATTATTATTTGTTATTTTTAATTTAGTACAACGTCAATCAATGCCAAATTTTAAAAGTTTAATTTGATTGGTATATAATAGTAAAAACAGCTAATTGTTATTTGGAAATGCTAAATTCGTTACATTTTTCAACAATCAAAGTCACGGTATCGAAGTAGCGTGTATTAGAAGGAAGTAAATGCACCAAGGTGGTCCACCTCTCACCGATGCGGCACACCCAATGTACCGGTATGTGACAATAACTATTAAAACTTGAGCTTACACCAGTTTTTGTTTCTATGCCAACTCGGATCACATTCCATTGGTCTCGTTGTTATAGAAGAGGTCGTATGACTTGTTAATTAATTGATGATTTTGTCTTGAAATCGATACAGTCTTTCAGAGTTTCCGATTTTATACTAGCGTGTTTTGATGACTAATTACGATATGGTTTTGTAATGGCTTTGAAAAATGTCTAATTTCTATTGATTTTATCATCTTTTTTTGTTTTTTTTTTCTATTTATGAGAAAAATAAAATACGGTATCTGATAGTGAGCCATACACAAATTCAAACAACCAAAGATTGGGCATTACCAATTTCACGAAAGTATCGCCGTTGTTCAAATGCTATAACCTCATATTATGATAATCATGTAAATTATAATGACTAATTTTTGGAAATTCCTTGACCTAGCAAGGAACAGAAGGATATTTATACTCAAACCTATACGTACAAACTTTTCCAAACACTTTAATCTAAATAAAGAAAAACAACGTACTTTTTCAAATACACCTGAACTCGTAGGGTTTCAATAGAACTCCGCCACAATGGTCTTATTGTGATGTAAAGCAACAGATATATTTAGCACAAGTAACGGTAAGGGTTCTTGTGATTTCTTATTACTGCGGAGCGCTAATTGGATGTACTGGTACGCCAGTGGTACAAGATATCTGGTAAATAGATAGGCAAGCGTTTGTAGTTCTTAGTGATTATCGATAAATTTATTTTGATGGATAATAAACATTGATTACTGTTCGTTACTTTGTAAAAGTATAATATTAAGTAGGTGACTGTTTCGTTGTTCTAGTTATTGAATCTTTGACTACAGATCGAGTAGTTTCTAATAAAACTCCTGAGACCTGTAGTCTTAAGTCAAGAAGTTGACGGTGGTTGTGCAACAAAGTGCTTCGCAGTGCCGTTGGTCCTGCGCCTCTAATCTCCCTCCGGTAGTGTCTTCCATTCCATCGGGTTATGACAGTACCGCAATAAAGAGTGCACCTGTGTTCAAGCACATACTTCTACTTTGTTGGCAAAGATATTATATATTAAGCTTCTGGCAAATCTTTGTCGCTCAGCAACTCTATTCTGTATAAATGTATTTAATTTAATTTTAATACAAGCCTTTGTGAGCCATCAAGACTCAAAGCGTCTGGAACTCAAATATAAGAATGTATAGTTTTAATGTCATTAAGAAAAATATGTCTTTTACACTTTTACAGCAAACACACTTTAAAATTTACTGAATATAAAAATTGGTTCACTAGTTTTAGAATTGCAAGAATAAGATTTAAAAAATATCAGAACTTTCTCCTTTATTATATAAACAGGATTGTAAAGCGTTTAACACGTCAAAATAAAGCCTTTGTTTATTATGCTAAATAGTGAATTCCATTCGCGCACTTTTCACTGCATGTCTAGTCGACTGTATTCAAGTATGCTGATTAAATATGGGAAAATATTTAGTTTAGTCGATTGTCATACAGTTCCGGTACTGTAATCTGGTTCAGGTTATTGTACCGCGACTATATTGTTGGGGACCATTCGGCTTTCTACGGCATTATCACTTTCTTTGCGAAGTCCATTGTAAACCATAAACCACCGCCTTATAACCTGCTTTTTGGAAGTGGTTAGTGTATTTATTCGACTTTGAAAGGGAGTATGTATCTGTGCTTTATGACTATTAATTATATTTATGTCAAAAGTTTGTTGTCCTTTACTTCCAAATTACTTAATATGTCATTTTATTTATTTTTCCATACTGTTTATAGCTTTAAAATAAAAAAGTGTTTGCCAAATTCAAGCGGTGTTTCCATCAGTACTGATATTATAAAGAAGATACATTTGTATGTATATTTTCACAAAAAACTACTGAACTGATTCTTTCCTCAAACATTATTTCCTTATTAGAGAGCTGCATTTGCAGGCTATACATATAATATTATGCTACGAGAACACAGCCGTTTGGACAAAAAACACTAAAATCTAAGACCATCGTTTAAGATAAACAATAAATTTCTTCACTGAATTCTATATACGTAGATTTATTTCATTGTAATACTCAGTAACAACAGATACCGCAAAACGCCTTTGGCCTAAATGAAAAACAATGTTAGGGTGTTCAAAACGAAAGTTCCATACAATTCTTAGCCAGTGGAGCATCAAATCGTACCATTGAACGTTACGAATAGACGAAAGTAAATCGTATTGTTCGCATTTCCGTTTGCTAGTTTGCTATTTACTGAAGCGTTAGTTTTAACACGTGTTTAGAGGTTTGAGAAAAATGTGTAATGTGATGTGTATTTCTGACGTACTTTGATAGTAAGTGATGGAAAGATTGATGGTATTGTTGCTAAGTAATTAGAACAAGTCTTTGAAGTAGTTTGGCCTGCTTCAAAAAAACGTTTAATAAAGCCTTTTTTATATTAATTGGGTGTTTGTCAAGAAATAGCATTAAAACTCTCCTTCTAAATTTATTAACCACAATAATAAACATACATCCTTATGTTTACTCTTTTACGAAAGAACTGCTTAATGGGTTTAGATAAAACTATTCATATTGTCCCAGGATCCAGAGTAACATATAGGCTATTTTTTATTGGAATTTCCACGGGTTCTTATCTTACGTTAGTGAAACCGCGGGGCATGGCTAGTATTGCATATTGGAATGAGCCTGTATATTTACATCATTTTCATTGACTATTAATGTATTTCATTTCTATTCTTTGTTCTAAATAACGGTTAGAATAACAAACTCAAACACTAACACTATATTCATAGCATTAAGATTACAATATCTGGTATCAAGAAACTATCTCAAATGACAGCTTTTACTTAGAATCAGGGCCAGATATTCAATAGCAGTGCTCTGCTATTACTTATTTCAGCGTCGGTAATGGCCGATACTGACCTAGCCCGTTTATTTTATTAACCCATTATTTGTGTTTCACGGTCGGTTATTGAACAGTTATTCGGAGATAGAAGTAACTCAATAAGTAAGTTTTGATGATGTTTATAATGAATATGTTGATTGTTGACCCTTTGAGGGTAGGAATTGGAAACGATGGATGGGTCTCTGGGTCTGGTTATATGTTTTCGACAGATTAGATACGAATATACATACAATTATACAGAAATGATATTATTAATATCAATACACGCTTTATTTTATTTAAAGTTTTAAGCTTTCATGTTCAAAGGAAAGCCCATCGAAATTGATAAGAAATTGTAAATCAAAACAATAGATTATAGCATGAACAAAAAAGGAGCATTTTTATCAAATACTCTAAGCACACAAATTAGCTTACACTACTAATGTTATAAATACGAAACCTGTGTGACAATCATGTCGAAATTACATATTAGATTTTGATGAAATTTCGTATACAGATAGACTATTGGTTGAATTAGGTGATTTAGTACTTTTTATTGATCTAAAAACCTTACATTTAACGCGCGCAGATGCTGCGGGCAGAAGCAAATATACATAGAAATTTGTAATAAAATAATTATTGTTCTGGTACAATAAGACACTTCGGACCTCTCGTCTTGATCCGATGACAGTACGTAATCATTTATCGAGCCAGCAATATTCCACAGCTAACAATGGAATCTATACTACAAGATTATTTAGTAGAAAGCAGTGGGAACTTAGAAACTTTTATTTGCATGCTTACTTCTTTAACATACCTGAAGCCTGAAGGCGCTTCATCTATTGTTAGAATTTTTCCTTCTTTGCTCGCGTGCCTTAGTCCCATAATATTAATTGCAGTTTAGGCCATAACAAACAGTTTAAGCTGTTATTCGATGATCACGAATGACAGTTTAATCTAAGCATCACTGTCTAAACTGCAATTGATATTAGAGCCATAATGATAGTTTCTTTAAACATTTATTTAAATAAACATACTCCATAAGTAGGACAGATTAGAGGATAAAAGGCTTAAGAGAATATAAGCCTTTCATTCTCTAGTCTGTGAAGTAGGTATAAAAATTGGTCAGCAAAATTTGTGATGTGATGTAAATGAAACTCCAAAACACAAATCAAAGACATCACTCAAAAAGCAGCTCAATTAAAGTGGGACTGGGCTGGACATGTCGGTCGCATGTCGGAAGATAGGTGGGCCAAATTAGAATGTCAAAAGACACCGGGGTAGACCTAGACGCAGGTGGAGGGACGAAATAGATGCTTTTGATTCAAATTCTTGGGAGATGCTCGCCAAGAAGAGATCCGAGTAGAGAAGGAAAAGAGAGGCCTTTGCCCAGCAGTGGGACACAAATGGCTTAAAATAATAATAAATGTTAATGAAACGTAAATGGGCTTGTGCATTGAGACAAAGTGTCAGATAAGTTAATAGCCAGCAAGCATCCAATATTTCACAGCGAACAATGGTGTCTATATTACAAGATTATTTAGTAGAAAGCAATGGGAACGTAGAAATCGGATTGTGCTAACTGTTCTATGGCTCTGCGATTAGAATTGGACGCAAGTGGAGCATGAAATTGCTTTTATTTTTGAGTGTTATATAGTTTGTTGATGCTCGTTTCGTGTGCTATTTTAAACGAGGTTAATCGGAAAATTTTAAACGAAATTGCTTGTATATTGCAGATAAAATTTGCATAAAGTGATGGTCAAGTTTTTAGCGTTGATATTTTGATTGGTTTTCGATGACTATAATGTTTAATGGAGATGATTATTGTGTTACGACGTTTTAAAAATTTAACATGAAAAATATAATTGTTCTAGAAGTTCTATCGTATTTTTAATAAAGGTTTAACATTTGATGTTTACTATAAATAAATCTAGCCTATGTTTTTCCCTAGCTTTTCTGTTCATCGAACCGTGTATAAAGAATATATGATCGTCAAAGTTTCTCTCATCTATACATATAAAAAAAAGTAACCGAACCATTTCTGTACATTGAATATTTTTCAAAAAGAGTAATTGGTATGCAATATGTATGTTCTAT
>LQNK01000538.1:353970-382264 GCA_001586405.1 Phoebis sennae | reverse complement strand
TGCGGACATGCCTTTTTATACTCTTAACGTATAGATTAAGACGTTAAAACACTCAATGAATCCTCAAAAACCCTCAAAAAATAACTAACTCTCTGGCCGCGGCTTCGCTCGCGTGTGCTTAAAATTTCTGTATTTCGCGCTCTGTGAGATTTTGGTCAAACCTATTTCCATAGAAGATTATAAAAAAAAAGATAGACATGCGCATATATCACTGGTCCTGCGATCTTAATTTTTTTAAACTTTTGTTGTGCTCCTCTAAATTAGTAGCCCACGCGTGCGAAGCCGCGGGCGGAAAGCTAGTTGTATATAAGAATGAATTACGAACATTGAAATATATTAATTTGTTATAATATCAACTTTAAATAAAGATTTTGTCTTTGAAATTCTTATCTTTATAGAATTCACGATCTTGACCCGATATTCTGTTGTATTTTCTGGGCCCTTACAATTTGCAACATTTCATCGCTGCGTGCACTTGGCGGTGTAAGTTAATTACATTTCTGATTCAGTGGAGACAGGTGCACTATCGAAGTATTTTCGCTAATTGCTATTCATTTCAGCTGCATTGCAGATGTGGTTGCCTTCATGTGCCACACCAAGGTGCGGAGTTATTGAGTTATTGCGAGTCTTAGTTGAAAGTGCTTTATTAACAGAGGTATAATATAGAATTGTACGTAGAAAATTAAGTTAAAAGATCTTAGCCTAGTTGCATAGATAGTTGGGCTTTGATAATAAAATGTAAGTAGAACGAGATAAGACAAATTGCTTCTGTTCTTGTTTTTACTAGTTTTTTACATGCCATTGCAGCGTTCTAGATCAAGATGATACTACCTTGTTACGCTTTTTTGTCATTTTATTAAGCTGGAATTCGTCAAACTTCAATTTGGATTTTATGTAACGATAGCTGTTACAGCTTCACGCTCATACAATATTTTCTTATATATGTTTCACGTACGTGGGCTTATATTTAAAAAAACCTTAATTTATACATGTTCAAACTACATTTTCTTGTGTTTATTTTAACGCGAGTACTTTCCATATTGAACGGGTGACCGAGAAGACACTTGTCTGATAGACAACTAGTCTGTGAACTGTGTAAAAGTGTTTTACTTAACACTAGCTGATCCAAGCGGCTTACCAAGTAACCAAACCAAGTAGCATAATGTTATATATATATAGCCTCTAAAATATAGCCTATGTTACTCTTAGATAATGTAGCTTAGGAATGGTGAAAAAATTTTTAAAATCGGTTCAGTAGTTTTTAAGCCTATTCATTACAAACAAGCAAACAAAGTTTTCCTTTTCATTATATTAGTGTAGATGTTCAAACTGTACGTTATCTTTTCTTACATTCATAACATACATAAAACCACAACATTAAATAAAGGAAAACTTTCACTATTGCCATATCTTGTCAATATACCATACAAAACATACTTTCTTTCTTACAATTGAATCGTTCTTCGATTTATTGTGTTTATGCGAACAAGTTTTACGACTTACCAGTCCATAACATGTGTTACAACAGCCTTGACATACTGTATCACCTTTTATTTCGCCAAAATGTTCTATGGTATTTCAATATTTGATGTTCGAGACTTTTTTGGTTGTTTGTGTAATATTGTACGTGTTGCATATTATTGATGATTATTTAATTAAATCTTGCATTGTGACGCTTGCCAAGGAATGACCATAGCTTCATCAATAAGGTATAAATAGTACGTTTTGTTTTCTTAGGCAAACCCTTTCTATCTAGATTACAATTGATAAATTATGCAGATGCAATAACTAACCTCATTGTTCCAACGTTTAGTCGTTTATGTCAATAAATTTAAGACTCAAGACCACTAAATGCTTGATATATGTAAATGGGCCTCAGCAGACAGAATAATTCGGAAGATAATTTATCTATTGCTCAACGGAATTGCGCTGGCTAACATTATGTTTACATTCGGTACAGTTACATACATCTACGAGCTCTATTAAGATAAAATTATTGTGAGCGTTTGCGCAGATATTCGACCCAAATTATGCTTGCATAATGCACGCTAGCGAAGTTTCATTGAATTTTGGTCTTCCGCGTTTCATAGGAAGTGTTTTGGAAGTATCGATGACTTGTGGCGGCGTAATTGCTACTGTTAATGAAGTTTTAATTATAATCAATTACACGTCGAGTATTGGTTAAGACAATAGTTATAATGAGGTCATAAGGAAATGTTTGAGTAAACCTGCAACCAATTTATCGGTAAAAACGTTTCACAATCGAAGATTTTGTGTACAGTTTATGGTTTCGATACAAATATTGTAACAAAAATAACTTGTTATTATATTTTAGGGTACTTTTTCACGGCATCGTGTGCAGATTGCCATTTTATTTTTATTGTTTTAGATTGCGTGTGTTCTTTCTTTTGCCGTATTTTTGATTTGGCATCGCGTGACCCATTAAATTTTTGCATATTATTATCTGAAGACTTGGTAAAAATATCGTTAATTTAAGGTACTTGTTAAACAGTTTTATGTTGAAGATAAGTTTATCTGACAGTTCGGTTAAGCTTTTTTTGTAGGTTGTTTAGTTTTTATGAAACTCTTTGTTTTATGATTATTATTTGGATAATTTATGTAGAAACTCTGAAAGATGTTTTTCTATAATCCTTCTTATATTATAAATGCGACAGTATGTGAGGATTATGTGTGTGTCTTTGTTACTCTTTCATGCAAAAACTACTGAACCGATTATGATGATACTTGGTATACATATAGGTGAGGGTTCAGAATAACATATAGGCTACTTTTAATTCCGGAGTTATCGCAGGATCAGAAATTACAAGGGTGAAACCGAAGCGCGACTATTGCCCTATAATTTTGCAACTTTGTTTTTATTATCATCGGATGCGATACCTTTTAACAATGAAAAATTATTGTTTCTTTACAATGTTTGTCTACGATTTCATATTTAGTTGTTGTTAAAGTATGACGCAGTCTAACAGTCTGCACATGATGTCTCAATCTTATTACGCGTCGTTTGCCTTTTTATAAAAAAAATTGGAACAAGATAAAAGCATACTTACAATACAATTCGATTCGCCACTTGTTTATTTAATAAAAGTGTATGTAAAAGAGGTCGTTCGTAATAGATTGTTACGAAACCGGAGCAGACGTGTTTTGGTACTTTGTGTTAAGGGCTATGAAGTTATAGATTTATGAATACTGTCTAATGTTGGTAATATAGATTAGCTAAAAGCCAGGAAATTTGTGAAAGTCGAACTATGGACCAATGTCTTAGTTTGGTCTATATATTATCTGTGGTTTAGTTAACTAAATGATGCCTTTAAATAAACCTACTTGATATTATTTAAACACCAAATCGTTGCTTAGTAAATGTATAATAAATATTTCTTAATTATTTTGTTGTTGTCTCATATTTTTGTATTTAATCATCGCATTTTTGTTACAGGTATTAAACACAACAAGATTTTATAGGTATTGTTTAATTCCCTTTTTTTCTATCACTGAGCTTAGCTAAATACGTCCACGAGTGTCATCTTTTTTTTAAATAAAACTAACGATTAAATAGCTGGTAATACCTCCAATTCCCTTGCGATTTTTGGGATAAAAACTATCTTAAGTTCTTTCTCGGGCTAGCAATCTCCGTACAAAATTTCATCAAAACCGGTTTAGCGGTTTAGACGTGAAGACGGGACAGAAATACAGACAGTTTAACAGACATATAATATATATAAGGATACAATGCAATTCACAAGTTTTCATATTACACCCATTCACAACTTAAAACGTAGCTTATCAATGCATTCCGTAAAATCGAGACAAACATCACATGTAACTTACTGCGCTCTATTTAACAACTGGGCTAAACTAAACAATAGTCAATTAAATGCGTGTACGTGCCTGCTGCATATTTAACAGGTGTATTGGAATATTTGCATGTATAAAAAATCATGAAAAACATCTCTTTATATTTTCTCTACATTGTAAATTGACTTTTTTACACTAATTACACCTCTTAAACTTTTTTTTACAAACATTACAATATATTAAAGATGCGAAAGCGTTAAAAATTAAAAAAATAACATATAATTTTATTATTTCTATCTTTATCTAGAAAATGTAATAAATAATAAATAATAAATATTCTCGGACATTTAACACAACGCCATCTAGTCCCAAACTAAGCAAAGCTTGTACTATGGAAACTAGATAACTGATAGACATACTTAAACATACTTTTTTTTTTGTAAATACATACATACTATAGATATTAACACCCAGACAGTAGAAAATTACAATGTTCATCACATCATAATTTTCTACTAGTGGGAATCGAACCCACACCCTCCGGCGCAATAGACACTGACGTATCCACTGCGCCAACCGAGCAGTCAAAAATGTATTGTATTCATTAAATTATTTTAATTCAGTGCCATAGGAGTAAGTAAGTAAGTAAGTAAGTAAATTATTTTAAAAATCCTGTACTCTGAAAATAGAAGAAATAAAAATAAACTACGAGTCATATGTTTAGTCTTTTTTTGCTCACGTGCGCAATATAAGATTTTTGGAAGAAATTTATGGTATACTAGTGGAATAGTTGTTGTATACGACATCAATCAAAAGATAACATCATTATCATCTTCCCATGCTGATACAGGGGAACGTGCGTACGAATTCCACAATCTTGTCCCACCATCTTATGTTCCAGAAAGAAGACTTGATAGAATGTTAGAATTTTTTGTGGAAAAGGGGGCCAAGTATAGCTCGCTTGGCCTAATCGAGCAATGCTCGGCTGAAGATGTAATGCAGCAGAATCACCCTCTGTCGCCTCTTACTACACTCACGGGTAGAAATGGGTTAGCGACACACGTATTCTCACACGTCACTAAAGGCTTATTTCATCTAAATAGGCCTCACACACACAAACAAAAGTGCCTCTACTTTTTAATTATCATACATTTTTTTGCTTACCACTGAATGGGAAGGCTGTTTCTATGAATGTATTAGGGTAGAAACTCAATAGTTGCTCTCATGTTTCAGGAAAAATGAGACCCTTTTGGTCTGATAATAATATTTGAAAGATATTTAAACCGAAACCAAAATTAGATTTATATCATAGAGAAACTAACGACACTGCTACACTAAATGCGTTTCTGTGGAAATCTAAAAATATTAAAGTTTACCTAATGTCTCCTACCTGAGACAAAGATATTGTCATTTTAAATAATGGTAGAAATAATAATGTTGTTGACATTAAAATGGTCCAACGTTCGCCGCCCTTTCTCAGTAGATATTTCCCATCTGCATACAAAGCATTTTGCTAGTTCCCTGATAATTTATTCAAACTATGAATGGAATGCAAATATCTTACGATATATGGAAAGTAAGACATTGTAGATATTTTTAGTAGAATGACTTTAAATTGAGGTGAGAGTATAAATATTCTCACAACGACTATATAATTAAGTATAGATTTTTATGCAAGCATTTTTAACGAGCTTAATAATACTGCTTTACGATAAGAGAAGATGACTCGATCTAGTTTAAATTACTATCATTGGCTAGGTACATAACAATCTAGATTAAAAACACATAAGCCTAACGGGTTATTCATTATCAAACTCGTCTAATTACCAATTAGTTTTATCTTCAGCAATAAACTATTCAATTAAGCATTTCACGACAGCCGTTCCACGCTATCACCTCCTAATATCTGCAAATTTCCGTTAATCATTAGTTTTTAATGTGCATGTCTCAGAGATTTCTAATATATGCTTATCGGTGTAAAAATAATGAGGCTGTATCTATGGTTTATCGGAATATCGAGCGGGAAATAGTTCACTTCCTACCTTGTACTTGTAGAAATAAGCAGGGACTCGAAAGAATCTTGTTCGACGTGTCGCGGTTTGAAACAAATGCAATAAACATAGAAGTAATTTAAAAGTTGGTGAATATTTGCACGTAAAGCAAGAGTCGGTTGCCAGCATGTTAGTTTCCATGATAGTATGTAAATGTCGTCTTATAACTCTAAATAGAGGAGATAGTAAATAGAACCTAGTTTATGGTAGATAAAAGTGTCAGGAACATTGATATATAAAAATAGTCTATAATTAATGAAAAAAGAATTGTAAAAGAAACAAATATCCTTTACTCTTGTTCAAACACGTAAAATACATACTTTATGATTTAAATTTTATCATCGCATTATGCAAGAAACATTGAGAAATACATCATTCAAAATTAAGAATTTACTCGAAATTACTTCAGTATATAATTTTTTGCTCAACTATATTTATTTAATATTAATGTCTAAAAAATAATTATTTTTGGAACATTAGTTCCGAAAAAAGTAGACTATCCTTTTGCCGGTTTTAAAATGTTAAAAAGATTAGTTAAGTAGATAAATCCTAAAGCGGTAACGAACAAACTTATTCTCGTATATATCAAGCTAGCCGCACCCCGCGGTTTCACCCGCGTAACTTCTGATCCCGTGGCAACTCCGGGATTAAACGTAGACTATAATAAATGTTATTCTGAACCCTTAACTATATGTATACCAAAATTTATAATAATTGGCTCAGTTGTTTTTGGGTGATAGAGTAACAAACTTATACATCCTCACGAACTTTGGCATTTATAATATCAGTAGGATAAAAATGTATAAAACTAAAGGAGGTCACTTAGATTGCTTATGTAGATATGCTATATTTTATAGTTAGTTACTGTATCGTTTTCTATTTGCAGTCGACTTATCACCGTCCACACAAACCTAGATTTAATTAAGGACGATCAACTCAGAAACTTCATTGTGACTTTTTTATAAGCTGAAAGCGTTTTTATTAAGATACAATAAGATATGAAGCGTTTATTACTATAGAATTCTTCATATTATCATATGTCTAATGTATTATTTATTTTACAGTTAATTACTCTGTATCGTTTTTCTATTTGCAGTCGACTTATCACCGGTATAGATACCTAGATTTAATTAAGGATGATCGACTGACAAGCTTTATTGCGACTTATTTATAAGCTGAAAGCGTTTTAATTTATCTCACTTGAAAATTGATGCAATTATTACGCTTATTATATAATTCTAATGTATTGATCATTTCATACCAGAGTGGGTTCAATGTTTTTAATAAGTATACTTATGGTATAAATCATACTCGGAGCGAGCCCTAAAAAGCTCTGTGTTAAATTTGTACCAGAGACTTTGGTTATTTTCTTGCAATTGTAGTATCCGTTATACTCGGTATAAAAAGCGGGTTCCAATATTGGCCAGTAACTATAATGATTGATCGTCGTGGCAGAAATTTGATAAGGGAGAACGTTTTCTTATGACTATACTACTTGTACCCTGCGGTTTCACCCGCGTGTATAGCCCGTTCTCGTGAGATTTCTTCTGTCCTTCTCCTAGTCCCAAACTATCTCCCTGTGAATTTTCTGACAGATTGGCCAGCACCTCTTGAGTTATAAGTGTTGTAACAAACTCGTCTTTGTTTTATATATATAGATGAGTGGCAAACATTTTTACTAATAAAGCGGTTACACTTAGCCCACGATGTATTTTTTATTTACTTTTACCGGTCGCCTTAACGGTGATCTGGCACTAATGGCGCTTCATTGAGCATTTTTAGTGACCCGCTGTTTAACATATTCAAATAACCTACCGTTTTTATGTGAAAGGGCACATTTTATTAATTATTTATTTAAACATCAACACACACGATTGCTTATTACCGCATCATGTTCAAATGTTGATAATTTTCATTCAAGTTGCGTAAAACGTAATAAATATAGTTGTAAGAAAAGTTTTTGTTAAATTTTATATTCAAAATAATTTTAAAATAAATTATGTTCAAAATAGCACTACAGAAATACTCTTGAATAAATAAATACTTTTGGACATGTAACACAACGCCATCTAGTACCAAACTAAGCAGAGTTTCTACTATGGATACTAGATAACTGATAGACATACTGAAACATTTTAAATAAAATACTTTTTAAAGGATTCTAAACGCGGTTTATTATACATTATTTTACATTATTATTTAACCTCCCGTGACCACGCTCGCTGTAAAGTGCTCGAAACGTCGGGTTAAATAATAATGTAAAATAATGTATAATAAACCGCGTTTAGAATCCTTTAAAAAGTATTTTATTTAAAATGGAAAGTACTCGCGTTAAAACAAATACAAGATTATACTATACTGAAACATACTTTTTTTTGTAAATACATAAATACTATAGATAAAAACACCCAGACCAGAGGAAATTACAATGTTCATCACATCATAATTATCTGCTCGTGGGGATCGAACCCACACCCTCCGGCGTAATAGACCATTGCTGAACCACTGCGCCAATCGCCGTAGAACACAAAGTAAACAACAAAAAAAATTTGATATAGCGAAGTTCCAAATTACATTCTAATTCACCTTTTTTATGTGTTTTGTAGCCGGAAAATGGTATATGTGAACGTTCCGGTCTACTTACCTTTGTAATAAGAGTGAAGACATTGCATAATAATTAGATGTTTAGTTTCCTTGTTAAATGAGACGGTATATGAGACTCCAAAAATGTAGTAAAAAGTTTGCATTATACAACGAGTTGTGTGTCGGACTTACCCGATTTTAATTTTCTTTTGTCACAGCAGGCGAGTGGAGCATGAGGTTCACCTGATATTAAGTGATTGACCACAGCCCATGAACATGTGCAACAGCAAAGGCGAGCCTTGCCAGCTTATAGGAAGGGGTGGATATAAGGAGAAGATTAGTGATGGGAAATTGGGAGAGGAGTAGAAAGGAATGGGACGGGAATTCTAGCCTTCGGACCGTACGAAACTCAGTGCAATACTACTTCACGCCGATGTTCAGCTGGGGGTGGTAATTTCACCGGTGCGAGCTTGGCCCAATCGTGCAATGCTCGATTCCCACTCTTTTATTGGA
The DNA here is from genome assembly GCA_001586405.1 of Phoebis sennae. Taxonomy (NCBI): domain Eukaryota; kingdom Metazoa; phylum Arthropoda; class Insecta; order Lepidoptera; family Pieridae; genus Phoebis; species Phoebis sennae. Next base: position 373,304 of record LQNK01000538.1, on the reverse strand, counting down.
AATGTTATAGAGCAAAATTACCCTCTGTCGCCTCTTACGACACCCACAGGTAGAAATGTGGTGGCGACACAAGTATTCTAGCCCGTCGCCGAATCGGGTATACAATTTTCAATGACCAATAGTATATATAGTAGCGTAATTGTGTCGTCGTTATGAATCTTCTTCTTATAATTAGAAATTGAATGGTTCGGATGTTTTAAAGATATTCTCGTCTTAACAAACAGAATTTTCCGCTTTATAATATCAGAACAGGTACGAGTTAAGCAAAGCAGCGTATGCATTTTTCTATTCGTTTTCATTTTTTTACTTAGAACTGTAAGCATGTTATAGCAAAACGCGTTAAAAAGGGCCGGTTTTTACATTTCCGATCGGATTTGAAACTTCGTCCGCGAAGGCCTAGCCTAGAGAGTTGCATCCATAAGCAAGCGATACATTAAATACCACTTGGTAGTGTCGTTCCCAGGGCTTGTAATATGCTGTTATCACAAAGACGCAGTCTGTTCCAAAACGACGAAATACGCGATCTGATAACAGCATAGAAATATAAATTACTCATTAAAATGTAGCTATATTTATACAGCTAGAAAATATTCAAGCATCAATCACTATTGTCATGTAGTAACAGACGAACGTGAGAAACGCTGAAATTATGTCGTAAAAACAGTTGAAAACGTGATTGTAATAAAATTTAATATTTGAGCGAATGAGCAAAGCACGCGTGTGGAGTTACGTGAAATAAGATGTGTAACAGACACGTAGTTTGCCATTCGATATGCGTTTACGAAATTATGGTAGTTTACATTATTTTTTTTCTTAAATTGCTACTATTAGACATTTTATTATTGCGTTAATCAATCGTTTATTAATTGTTATGGCTGCGATTTCGTACGCGTGGGCTGCGATATTTAACTGTGTAGGTAAGTATCAGAATTTTCTATTCATTGGAAAAAGAGAAATAGTTGATCAGTTCCATAAAACACGTTTGTAATAGTATATCGTTAGCACCACGCGGCTTATTACGCTTGTACCTTTTCTTAATGAAATCCAGCTTATGTTCATCAGGAATTCAGGAGTAATTTCGTTTGATAGTTCTAGAACCTACTTATATACTACTATATATTGCAAATAGACAATTAAGCCCTTCCACGTTATAATATAAGTATTAAAAATATATGCTCCTCCAATTCGAAGTTATATTTTTCAGAGCAGAACAAGTATTGTATTTTGCAAGAATATAATTTAAACGAAATTTATTCAACGTATCGTATCAAATTTTGATGTGTTGTAGGGCAGGAAATCTAAATCCTTTATTATGCTATTGGCAATCGATAAACTGTTGATTTGTTAAATTCGACGATGGTTTTAGTTTACCTTCCTCCGTATTAACAATTCTTTTAGCAGCAAATCATTCATGACTAATTGAAAAAGGATATTTGTATTAGCGGTATTCAATTACTAGTCAAATAATTTAATTGCCAAATTTGTCTAATTTGTCGAACATTGACTTTTAGTATGTAAAGACTTCTCATGTCTAATTCCGATCATCCTAATATTTTAAATTCGAAAGTTTTATAGAATAGTGTTTGTTACTCTTTTACCCAAAAACTACTGAACACATTGTGATGAAACTTGGTATTCATATAGGAAAGGATCCAGAATAACGTATAGGCTACTTCTAATACAGGAATTCCCACGGGATCAGAAGTTATATACGCGGGTGAAACCGCGGGGAGTGGATATATTTATTATATATAAAAGATCAACCAACGATGATCTTTTATATCTATTAGCGATAATAAAAGCAAGACGTAAATTTAAGACGGCTCCAAATGAGTATTATACATATTTGTATGTATATTTGTTACTAAATCACGAAAAAGGAATTAATGATGTGAAAATTTAAAACAACCATAATTTTCCATAATCATCTAGATAGACTTTTATATTATTTCCCACACCGTTTTAAAGAAACGTAGCCGCGAATGAAGCTGGTTATTTAATACTTTTATTCCCGTCAATGATACTATGTTTTCCTTTTTATCACAGTATTAACCACAAAGAAAATTTTACGTAACCACATGGTTTTGTTATGTAGTATTTCACCATATGGCCTTCAATGCCTCTTTGTCTGCCATATATGGGGAGATATGGCTTACATTTGCCGCTAAAAACGGTGATATTAATTATCATAACATTCTGTTTATTACATCTTATAAATTCTAATATTATCTAATATTATTTTAAAAACGTTACATATTCATACATCATTTAATTCTTGAAAAAAGTATAAAATATATTAATTTTATTTTAAAAAAATATTTTGATCTATAGGTAGGCACAGGTTAATTTTACCTCATATGCAATTTTAATAACTTATAACTAATTAAAATATTTATTTGCTAAGTACAAGAGACTATATAGAAAGAAAAAATAAATCAAATTAATGCACGGGTTTTTTATCAACGTATATTTGCCTAGCAAAACTCGATCTGGAGATGTCAATAAAAACAACTTTATGTCAGTCATAGAACTACTTAAATGGTTTGTAAATACTGCTCCTTAATTACTATAATTAACTCATGACGACGAAGTCTTTTCATTGAAGACAAACACTTCTAGCAATTTTTATTAAACGACATATTATCTTCTATGGTTCGTAAAAATACGAAATAAATTTATCGGGAAGATATTGATTTAAAAATGCAATGTGATTTTGGAATAATATTCCACATATTATGTGGTTTGCAAACCTGTAGTAAACAAAAATAATGCCATTTTGTAAGACAAATATTATATTAGCATCATAATATTGTCCTTCACTTATCGTTTTAAAACAACCATATATTCAGTAAAATGGGATTCAACTTTCTCTAGACACTTGACTCTATATTCAATTTAGGTTTAGTACATTTATTTAAACACATTTAAAATTATACAGCTGGGTCCCACTTTACCAGTAAACGGCATTAGCGATATTTACTTTGAAATACCGAAAGATTTCTTTGCTGTATCTTTAATAGGTATCCATTAAAGTTTAAAGTAGTTTTGTTTATTTAATTTATTTGCGAAGCTTTCTTTAATCAATAGATTCCTAATATTTACTAAGTTTCACACTAGCATAATATTTGACAAATCGGTCACTGTAAGATTCTTATTTTTATGGAGATCACTCACTTGCACCCATATCTTTTAAAACTAGTTTCTTTTGTAAGTCTTACGAGCTTTATGTGCCATCGATCCTTACCCCCTCTCGCATAATTCTTTGGTTGCTGGTATTTCATCTTTGGATTCTTTCCGTTTTCGCTCTGATTATCTTAGTTTTTCAATAAAATTTGCTACTTGATTTGCTCGCGACATACCACTAAATATTAACAGAACACGAACATTAGAAAAGTCTTATATGTATAAATGAGATATTTCAAAAATATACCCTACAAAAATCTAGACTCAAGTATTTACATCTCAAAACCAGCATAACAACTAGGTCACTAGACCAAAGGGTTTCATACCGGAACGAATTGAATTTTCACTAAAACATTGGCAGTCAGCCTGCATCTTGTCGCTTTCTATACAAACGTGTACATACCAATGCTAGTAGACTTACGCTTATTAGGCAATAAAGACGTTAGGTGTCGCGAGTATGAGCTGAATATATTATCGATTATATGGACATTATTAAGGACAGTGTTTACTTTTAAATATCCAATTGCGTCTTTGTTCAGCTGCCTTGGACCTGAAGTATTTTCCTTTGGCAATCGAAATTGTTTGATAAAATGTTATTTGTTTGATTACGTTATCATTAATTTAAGAATAATATGTCCAGCGTCCTAGTATTACAATTAAATGAATGATAAATAACATCTATTTGGCCACTTGTTATTTTTTCACACGTTTATTTGTCAAGATGTACAGGATCATTTCTCGCTTCCACAAAATTATTTTATAAAAAATCTTCTATCACATTTTCATTTTTGGCATCACGTCACCCACTAAAGTGTACTATTTATTTTCTATTATTTTTTTTCTTTGTGATGCCAAATAAATCAGTATATGTCTATGTCATTTCGGTCTCAAGATTCTTCGTCATTTCAGATTTGATGCAAAACTCCACTTGAAAATTTCAACCTGTACATATTTGTTTGCAGAATCAAATGCTATAATATAATTTACACAAATACCATTATACCTTACGTTATATAATTATAGAGATAGCTATACTACCGTTGACGTTACGAAAACCTACATTACATAACCTTAATTCGATAGACGCATCTATTACCCATATGATTGGAGAATTAAATTGCTACTTTACTGATCATGCATCAATGTCTTGACACTAATAAGTTGCAAGCTTAGAGTTATTAGAATAGATCAAGTGTACGTGGGTATGATCTGTAAGTACATGTATGAACCCAAACGCTGTAAAATAGTTTAAACTTTAACATTTATGATTCTAAATATTAATCCATCTAGTTTTGAAAGAAGCCAGGGAAAATAGTGATATTACTATCCTGCTAATTTTATAAATGCGAAAGTTTGCGAGGATATATGTACGTTTGTTAATCTTTCACGCAAAAACTACTGAACCGATTATGATGAAACTTATACTTAGGCTGCTTTTAATACCGGAGTTGCCACGAGATCAAAAGTTATACTAGTTAATATAATAAATACGAAAGGTTTTGGATGGATGTATATTATGTTTGTTATTCTCTCACGCAAAAACTACTTAACGAATTTGTATATAAATTTACAGCGCAACAAAGCGTATTCATCAAAATGACACATACGCTACAAATCCTAACGATTTAGTGAAAACGATTTAGTAAATTGGTGAAAAAATAACGATAAACATCAATAAAACCAGAAAAATCTCTACGTGTATTGGATAACTGATATTTCCTTAATGAAGCATTGATTTATCTAAACTGTTAGAACATCTGGTGACGATTGACATCGAACTGTCTATAAAACTGAAAGCAGTAAACTATATTACCAGGAAATTAAAGGAAGCGAGGCGTTAGCTTAGCTCGTTAATGCTAGGATAAGATTTATCGATATTATATTTATAAATATTACAACCGTACTGTAAGAAACTATAAAACAGTAATTGCTATTCGCAACTAAGACAACATGAACGGGGTAGGTTTAATATAACGAAATTAATTAAATTGAATTCCGATATCTGCAGTTTTTAGAACTCTAAATTATTGGTCTTATAAGTTCACACTTATTCTCTAAAGATACAAGGTAACACAAAATGGACGAAAAACAAATATTAAATCCAATTTCTCAACTAGATTATAATGAGCTCCCCTGTCTATATGTCAGTATGAAAACATTGTTCGACGATAGCTGGTTATACGATCTTGTGGTCTTTTCATATTTCGTAGGCAAATCAAAAATGTCTTCAGTTCGAAATCCGTAGAGGAATTTTGCAATAGGGGTGTCAAATAGGCGATTGTAATATTCTCTGGTCTTTATTTATACGTTACGCGAGGTCTAGCTCAGAGAGATGCACTAGTATAAATTTAATAAAAGTATGTCTACTGCTACATCTAATGTGAACAAATGTTATAATCAAATTCACCTTGACCACAAAAATGCTCGAAACTACCCACAAATTGTCACTTCTCAAATGGTGACAAATGTATCTCTTAATTCTATCGTTTCTTCGAATCACGTGCAAACGTGAGGCAATCAATCGATAGGAAGTCTGGTTGAATAACACGTAACCAGCGTATAAATACCGCTATCAATATTAAATAACTTTATTCACAGCGTTATCTTTACAATTATTGTTATTTCAATCGATTTGTTACGGGAATCCATCAAAATCAAATGGTTGTGGGATTCTATTTGAAGGTAGAGTCAAAGCTTTATCCTAATAAAATTCGGATGTTTGGGTGTCAATCACCCCGCAACTACTGAACGTAATTTAATGAAATAAGCGTAATTAAGCTATTAGCTGGATAAGGTGATAGGATACTTTCTTTTTAATTTAATGCGAGCAACGTCTCGAACGGAAACAATTTTTCTAAGAGTTAGTATAAAAATTAACTTCAACAGTAAACAACTAATTCCAAAACAAGTTTTTTTTTTATTCAGTTCTAACAAGCTGACGATGATGTACGAAACCGGTCGTGTTTAAATAAATAATTATTGTAAAAAGTATTATTAAAGTGGAATTGAAAGTAAAAAATATATTTTTCATTATATAAATTAAATAAAAGTTAAATGCAATTCCATCAAGAAGTAGGAATCAAATTTATTTTCAAAAATCGTGTACCGTTTCAGTGAGTTTAGTACGATCGCAAACAATTGTATTATCAGTAATTTTTATTACCAACTAAAATCTAAATAAATGATTTTTAAAGTCACCTCTTTGATAAAAACTTACCCAATGAACTAGAACTAAAACCACGAGTTGGTTAAATTTGAGTTAGATTTAATTCGAGTGAGGTTACATTTGTGTCCGTGTTATGATGTTTTAATAAGTTAATTAAGAGACCTATTAAAATGTTAAGGTACTTCATTAAAATTCACGCACTTAAACCACATTAATAATTAATAAGGTGTACATACTCTACTCCATACAAGAGATATATTCATTTTCAAGTTCAACTTTTAAAGTGTTAATCACCATATTACGTTAAAAGCAATTGTATCTAAGATTAAATAATCCTATTTAAAGTATTAATGCCTTTTGAAATAATGGGTTTGTAGCGAAATATATATTAGAACCTATTCAAAATGTAATTGATAGTAGTACATATATGTTGTTTGTGACTGTTAATAAGTAAGACGATAGTAAAAATATCAAAAACTAGCTGATCCGCACGGCTTCGCTCACGTAGCAGAATGTTACATAAATTACCTATAAATTATAGCTTTCGAATGGTGAAATAATTGTTAAAATCGGTCCAGTAGTGTTTGGGTCTATTCAGTTAACAAACATACAAATCCAGTTTTCCTCTTTAGAATATTAGTGTAGACAATTAAGCTCGGTGTAATTATAATCGTATAATTCGCTTCGGTGTATTGCGTATTATGAAGAACAAAGTGGGAAGATGTTAATGGAACCATCGACAAATAAAAGACTGACGATGATGTACGTGTTACGATGTTAATATAGTGGAATTGAAAGTATAAAAATGTGTTTGTCTTTATATAAAAGTAATATGCAATATCATCAAGAAGTATCAATACAAAGTATAAAATATACTGGTACTTACATCTGAACTGATTTATTTCAGGGTTTTCAATTGTTTTGTACGCAAATAGGATGTGAAAATTTGAATGATTATGAAATGTAAAATACAAACTACGCGTATCGAGATTAACATAATATAGAGTTAAACATCTTCCTTATTTATTTTTTTCCTTATATTATAACTAATAAAAATAATTAAAAAGCAACAACCGACATATTACATAACATAGTTTCAGATTTTTTAAATTAAAAATTGAATGTATTTACTATTAACACAGCCATTTTTTGTTCATTTGATGTGAATATAATACGTGGTCTATAATCGTAGGATATAAACTAAGGCAACCGAGAGCAAGTGGGATTAGGTTATATCATAATCATTTATTTATTTATTTATTTATTCATAATACATTTCTATTTAAAATCAACAATAAATTCAATAATACAGTCCTTGCTCTCTCAAGCATAACCTGCCGTTTAAGTTGCATTATTTACTGGTTTGCCCTTACCTAAAGGCCAATCGTACAGTAACTGGGTCCAAGGCGATATCATTGCAGTTCATCGTACATTGCTTCTATACAAGAGCATTCTAGCGCATTTTCAACTTTTGTTACCAATTAACACGCAATGTACTCTACAGGTGAGTGTTTTGTTGTTTCACACCAGTACAGACGCATAAAGGTTGAATTCGTAATGTTTCGTGGATTCGTGTCTAAGTTCTAGGTTCAAATTCTTAACCCCGAATCTAGTTATTCGTGTTTCATTATATGTTATTTTGAGATAATAAAATAAGTTGGACAAGATTAAATCTTATTCGTGATTGACAAGCTTCTAATTAATATCTATTTGTTATTAATATCTTTATCTATAGATCTGTATAAAATATTGTCTACTTCTATAAAAGTTATTATCACCATGACATATTTGTTAAGTTGATTACAAACATAAATTTGAATGGTGTGAATTCAATATAATGTTGAATATTATTTTTAACTGACTTCCAAAAAAGAAGAGGACCACACAGATACTCTACTGCCAGAGGTATGCGGCAACATACCAACATAAAAAAGGACGTATTGAGAAACTCCTCCTTTTTGAAAATCGCTTAATACAATAAGAATTATTTTCTACTTTTTAGTGTGAGGAAGTTGATTTTAGTTTTTGGCATAAAGTTATTATATTAAACACACAAAAAATATCTGTTTATATCTGATGCATGTAATAATTATCGTATTAAAAAACTTAACGGTGGTTCAAACTACGAGTACTCATTTCATTGACTAATTACTACGCACTAATAGCTCAGTCACGATGACAATTCAGAAGTTTTTGTTCTCCGCCATTATTGTGCAATGCGCCTGCGCATCCGACGTGCGCCGTGTCAGTGACCCCGCTTCCTAAGTTCCCACACGGTAAGCTCGGGATGTAGAACTATCGATTTGTGTATGCTTAAAAAACGAATTCTTACCTCAATGCACTCAAAATGAAAATTGTTTTTTTTTCATTCATGACTTCGTAAAAAAGGATGCAATACATACGATATAAAAATTGTGATCAATGTTGAACTGAACTAGCAATACGATATTATTTTTTACAATTTAACAATCTTGTTTATGTATTTTATCAAACATAAAATACAAATGCATGAGTAATAAACTTCCTTATAAACCGACAATTTCTAAATGTTTGATTTTTTACTATAAAAATGTGAGCCTTATAAATATAAAAATAGGTCATGTGTCTAAGGGAAAAATATAAAATGTCACATCGCTTTGTGCTTTTGCAACACAATACTATTATACATCACGGAAGATATTAAATATCGATATAAAATGAATTGTGAAGTATTCATTACATTATGTATGAATCATGCCTACATGACAGTATTATTACTAAGTAAGACGAAAAGTTATATTATTTTTCAACAAAAAAAAAATATATAAAAATATTTAAGTTTGCTAAATTAAGTTTTGCTATATTTAAACTATTTGATATTTGAAAGTGTGAACGCAACCATTCTAATTTATTATCTTTAGAAACCCAGTAAATGGCGGGAAATTTGACACATTAGAAAAAAATTTTTGACAAATGAACGTGTTATTTTTAATTTAAATGTGTAATTTTTATTTTTTATGGTGCATAATAAAGTATTTTTGTTTGTTTGTATTGAGATCTTACCACTAAAATAATTATAATATAATGAAGTTTAATAGTGCTTTATTATGTACTAGCTTCCCGCCCGCGGCTTCGCACGCGTGGGCTACTAATTTCTGTATTTTGTAGAGGCGCACAACAAAAGTCTAAAATAATTACGGTCGCATGACCGCTCATATATGCGCATGTCTATAGTTTTTTTTATAATTTTCTATAAAAATAGGTTTGACCAAAATCTGACAGTACGCACGCCTCTTCAAAATACAGAAAATTTTATCCCACGCGAACGAAGCCGCGGGCGGAGAGTTAGTTATTTTTTGAAGATTTTAGGGCATTCATTGAATGTTTTAATATCTTAATCTATACGTTAAGAGTATAAAAAGCATGTCCGAAACTCAACCAAAATCTCACATTGTCACGTGGTATAACATTTTCACGACTTTAGAAGCGTAAGTATATCTCAAAAAATATTTATTTTAGCAAAAAACGCATTTAGAAACCTTTATTTCATTTTTAAAGACCTATCGAATGACACCTCATTTAATTATCTATTCGTGAATTTATTTTTATACCCTCCGTTTACATGTATGGAGAGCCACCCTTAAAAATATTTTTTTCAAATAAAATGTAGCCTATAAGTTGAACCTAATATTGGTCTATAAGCATGTGAAATTTTATCAAAATCTACCCAGTAGTTATTACGTGATTGACGAACATACAAACAGATAAACAGACAAACAGACAAACAGACAAACAGACAAACAGATAAACAGACAAACAGACAAACAGAAAAAAAAAATTCTAACCATGGTTTTGGTATCTATGGAACATACATATTACATACCAATCACTCTTTTTGAAAAATATTCAATGTACAGAAATGGTTCGGTTACTCTTTTATTATATGTATAGATTTCCTAAACGCAGCGAATGATTATTAGGAAGATAAACAAAACTAGGAAACACATTATACATTATAAATATCAAGGATGTCAAGAGTGTGTATTTATAAGTGTTATTGATTTATATGAGAGAAAAAAAGGTTAATGTGATGAAGTGGTAATTATTACGAAAAAAATGCTATGATAACTCATAACGTCGTAAATACTTGAAGCTGGTGATGTTTTTTAAAGATTTTAATCTTTAAATAGTTACATTTATCGTTATTTATAAGAATTTTAACACTATTTGTGTAGTAATCTTCATTGTAATTGAAATTTTTTCGACACTTTTTGGTTCCTTTTTACATCTTAGTAACATTGTTTCAGAGCAATGTCTCGGTGGAAGGGCAAAGTGAGGTAGCCGGCAGATGGCAGCTGTCAGCGCGGCGATGTTTCGGCCTGGGGGCGCTCTCGACCCCCCATGTTACGCGTCTCAGAGGGTATGTAGTTCTGTGTTTGTTAAACAGATGGCGCTCTTTTCAAAATTATTAAGACAATACATTGCATTGTTTTTAATACCTTATATTTACGGATATAACAATTTTGTGTAGCAATATTTATATATTTTTTTAATACGTCAATAAGTTTGTGAGGATTAATTTTGTCATCTTTTTGGTCTGAATGAAATATTTCTGGCTCGCTATCTTAGTGTTTTTTACAAGTCTCATTATTTGTGGCTTAGAATTATTAAATCAGATTCTTTGAAATCTAATGTGCGAATAACTGAAGAACGTTATTAATATATCCTATCAGTAGATATCATTTAACAAACAGTGGTTAATTTTTAATAGCTTCGAGCTACGAAATTTTAGTGAGGCTTTGTACTTTCTATGACTTGCACGTCTTTGTAAGGTTCATAATTAGTATGAGACAAGTTGAACATATCAGTAACTTACTACATAAACGTTTTTACAACCTTTAGTTTATAGCTTTATTTTGGCTAGGAAAGATCATTGTGCTCGTTCATATAATTTATGATAATTATATTGATAACGGTATTTTTGAAAATTAAAATAGGGAAGTTAATTATTTCTCAATAGATCCAGCCTCGTTTCTAACGATGATATAGCTGTTCTTAATCATAATAAATTTTAGTGTTAGAATTAAATGCTATAAAATTCTTGTATATAAGATGAATTTTCATACAACAAAAACCGGAATTATTAATCATAGGAGTGTGTACTTTTGTCTTTGATAAATACGTATCTATTCATTACCGTCTGACATTTGACCTTTTCAATGACAATTGTTTAATTAATTATTTGCTGTGTTTGTCATGAGATTAATAATCTAATCGATACTTTAGTAGCCTTCCTAACTCCTATAGTTAATGTGAAGGGACTTCAAGTATAGAAAAGATCAGTAGTCCTTATAGCATATACATTGCTCCATTCTCTTATAGCTGTATAATTTTCCGCAATATGATTTTAACAGGGTTCTTACAGTACCCTAGGTTATAACTTATAACTGATAAGCCTTGGTAAAAAAAAATAAAGCACTTTTTGTCAGGGATTTAAAGCAGATTTACATGCTCATGTTTTAACCAATTATTAATTATTTCATAGATTCATAGATATTAATTGATTCATAGATCTAGTGCATCTAGTTTTTAAAAATTGTACACTTAATAGTAAGTTTTCCAATAATCTCTGAAATTAGAATATAGGTAAGCGCGCGTAAACCTAATTAAAAATAATTTTAATTATATGTAAATGCAATGATGAATAATAAAATCCATTATCACATTATTCAGTACGAATATGATTGTTGTACGCGTATGTAATGATTATGCAAGAACACGGCGTGTAATCGCCTGTGGGATGTCGTTGGACAAGCGGCCGACGCGGATATTAATGGATTACAAGCGCTTCTTACCTAAACACTGCTATTTGATGTATTGTATACGCTGGATGTCCTGGAACAGATAATTTCTGTACTCATCTTGCTATCATTTTTTAACCAACTGATATCGGAACGTAATTGACACGTCATCAGTCAGTTTTATAGTATTATTTATACGGTTTCCAACGACAGGGTTTTAGATAAGTTATATTTTTGAACAACGGCCTTGATTTTGCAAATTTGTACTACTGTCCTCCACTTACGCCTTCGGTAGTATCATTTAGCTAGATCCTAAACTACTGAAGGCGTCCGAGACTCAGGATTTGCCTAGTTTGGAGCCTAATGTAATGTGGATATTTAAAACTACGTGCCGTACAACGTAATCATTTTCGTTTACGACTTATCCAAGAAGAAGATTCTGAAGATACTGTAGTTGATTTCCACGTTTCTTAAGAATGTATTGCTGGATTCCAGGACAATTGAGTGTAAACAACACGGTCAAATTTTATAAATAGGATGATCAATAATAAAATCCATTAGCACATTATTCAGTACGAATATGATTGTTGTACGCGTATGTAATGATTATGCAAGAACACGGCGTGTAATCGCCTGTGGGATGTCGTTGGACAAGCGGCCGACGCGGATATTAATGGATTACATCGCTTCTTACCTAAACACTGCTGTTTGATGTATTGTATGAGCTGGAAGTCCTGGAACAGATAATTTCCGTACTCATCTTGCTATCATTTCTTTACCAAGTGATATTGGAACGTAATTGACAAGTCATGTTGAAGGTTTTAAGTAGTATTTTATGTATGTTAGACTTTTGTTACTGCATATCTCCGGTGTGGACCAATTAAGAAAATTCTTCTAGCATTTGATAGAGTAGAGTGTCAGTTTTGTCCCATAGAAATTTGATCAAGTCTGAATTGTGGAAAATATTCCACGGAACTCCGATAATCAGAATAAGCTCTGCGGTTAAGGTTTAATGATGTATATATGCCCATTAAACTCTAACTCTGAGGCTGAATTGTGTAAGGCACAATTGAATTGAATTGATTCATTCTGAAGTGATAACCCTTCACACTCTTTATTTTTGTTGAAATTTTTACAAAGTCCTTTACCTATTTTCAATTTAACAAGATTATGCAATGACTTTGTATAGATTTGAGCGAAAATAAAATAAAAGTTACTTTCTAGTTTTGAGTGTTATAAACTCGGTTCTTTTTTGGCAAAAAGATATTATAAATAGGAACTTAAATAATAAAATCCACTGAATTCAAAAATAATAATACTTTATTACTACTGTAAGTTAAAGGAGCAAAACAATAAAATTCTTATACTTCAAACGAAGAGGTTGATTTATATCAACCGGAGTAAAAGTCCTGAACTGCGTCGCCTTTCAATTAATATTTCATGAAAGCTGCTACACTGTAAACATTAGAAATAATAGTAGCCATTAATCTTGGGTTAGGTGTGGATACGTGATATCGATGTATCGTGAAATCCGAGTGGGTCATTAATTATATACGCGGTACAAGTAACTATTATATTTACTACTACATTTCCCGGCAGTGTAAAATCTTCAATACTATTGTTGAAACAACTAAAATAAAGCTTAATGTTTTTACGTATCAAATACCTACTCCTCTTGTTATCGAGAATTTTTGCACAAAATATATACTTAATATAAAAGCATAAAAACTCTCGAAATTTAATTTCGTTGGACGATGACTATTTTTCCGTTGGTCAAGTGAATTTTGTATGAAATGTGACTTCTGTACCTATTTTGTGATATTACCTAGATAAATGAAACATTTAAAAACGCCAAAAAAGTTAATCTCAAAATCTTGATCTTAAAACTGCGAATATGTTGGTATTTTGGCAATTAAGATTGACGTGCGTAAAAGGAATAATGTAAAAGATTAGATATGAAAGATTCCCCGAACACGTTAAAGCCATTTTGAGACTTCAACTATATCTTTATCTCGAGTTTCAAATGTATTGTGCGTGTGTATTTTATGCAAAGCATTTTCAAGTTCTCATTATATAGGTGTATTTGAGAGACATATCTCATACGCTCACATCTTCAAATGAGAAAAGTTAGATCCATAACAGCGTGGGAACATACATTTGTATATTATGAAAGCAGCTGTTTACTGTAAGAAAAGTGAAAATCACTTGCGTTACAAGTTCGCAATTACTTTGTAAAAGGTATGTTCCTTTTAGTTCTGAAAGGTTTACGGTCGCAAGATGTCGGTTCATTTGATGAACACACGTAGACCGCACAATTTCTGAAAGTAACGTTGTGACAATTCTGAGACAATATACGAATTAAAACTACTTAGATATTTAATATTGTCTGTATGGAGAAAAAATTTTGGTCAGAGATGAAGCATGAAAAAGGATTAATTTTCGTGCAAGTAATCTTCAGTTAACTTTAAATACGTTTCCATATAATCATAAAACATTTAAATAATGTTTGTTGCTTATTTCGATACGCCTAAGAAAATGTTGCTGTACCTAGTTGTTATAGGCTTACCAAAATTTCCTTTGAGATTTAGCCTAACTACGCACAAAATTCAGTTTATTGAAATAACGTTTATTGGAAAAGGTAAACTTTCAATTTGATTTATAAAAACAATTTGTTACAAATTGAGATGTGCTTAAACATTGCTTTGATTATTATTTAATACTAGCTGTGTGCCGGCTTCACCCGCGTATTTCTACAGTTCCTGTGGATCTCCGAGATAAAAACTATTCTATGTCCTCTTGGGTTCAGATAATCTTAGTACAAAATTCCACAAAAATCGATTTAGAGGGTGAAGTGTGAACAAGAGACACAGAGGAGTTACTTTCGCACTTATAATAGTAAGGTATAGGAGGGATTTTTAAAGATTGAATGTTACGTTTTAAATAGTGTCATGGTAGTTTCAACGTTTCTTTTTAAATGCTAAATAACAGTCAATGAATATTTGTTGAAATAGATATTATAAGTATTTTTTTCGAGTTCTTAAAAAATATTCGAAGTAATTATATTCAAAGTAAATGTAGTACGTGGATTTTATCCGAAGAAATATGCAACTATAACTTTTTCTTTGAACTTAAAACTTCTTAAGAAAACTCTCGCATCTTAAAAACTTTGTAGATACTGAGATTAAACTTGACAAAACTTTTTTGTAATCTAAAAATGTAGGTATGAGTGTTTCATAAAATATTTTGTTTAAGACTTTGTGCGTTAATTATTGCACGGGATATATTTTACTTAAACGATCTAATTACACAGACATAGACGCGAAGCAATTAAGGTAACTATGTTTTTTAGTACATAATAATAATAGTCTATAAAAATGAGTCTATTGATAATTTAAAATGTAATTATGACTGTTTCATAATTTTTTTTTAAAGTTTTCATAATTTTTGTTCAATAAATTGAAATATAACCATCTAATTACACAAACATAGGCACGAAACTGATTAAGGTAATTATGTTCTTTTGTACATAATGATAATAATAGTCCAAAAAACAGTCTATTAATAACCTAAAAAAGCTAGATTTTATCCCGGAAATCCCACTCTAACGGGAGATAGGAAATTTACGCAGGTGAAACGGCCGGTCAAAGCTAGTTTTAAATAAACGTTATTACACACACATAGATACGAAACTACTTAAGGTAACTATGTGCTTCACAACATAATAATAATAGTCTATAAAAATCAGGCTATTAACGAGCGACCTTCCTTTCAAATAGATGCAGTGATCAATTGTATGTTCGGAATGCACTGAAAACCCAATCTTGACATCACGATTGCTATGTAATAATAAAATAAGGCCATATAGTTCACGACTTACAAATCGGACCATTGTTGAAATTATTTAAGTTTCGATAGCAGTACATGTGTATTATTATGTTAAATGACCATGGATCTTAGATTAATGGGCTTAAATAGATACGTAGCTTGTTGAGAAATCATTTCATTCTTGGTCCTTATTTCATAATACGTTAAAATGAGACTGTGGTTGAACTTAAAGGTATAATAATAATAATTGATTCAATATTTGGTGACTTACAAAATTATTATGAATCGGAACCAATTTACTTTTTGTAATGACAGTGATAGTCATTCTATAGCCGAAATGTAAAAGTAGTCGTCGATTTATCTCTTAAGGTGAATTTAAAAAACATATTTGTTTAGGAAAATTTCGTCAATCAGTGTTACTATTATAATGGTAGTATGTAGATGATGTCAATATTTAACTAAATATATGTAACTCAAAGACTGACTAACACAATGATCTATCAATGCACAGCCCAAACCAATGGACGGGTTTGTCTGAAATTTGCAGGTAGATATTATGACGTAGGCATCCGCTAAGAAAGGATTTTAATCAATCCCGGAAAACCCACGGGAAGACCTAGTTTTGACATAATATGTTCAATAAACAGTAGTCCCCTTGTTAAATGTCTATGACTTAAAATGACTGCAACTGCTATTAACATATCGTTTTCTAGATTATCTAATAGAACCTTCATTGCATATTTGAATACTCGACGTTCACTTTCCACAAGGAATGTTATATTATAAACAGTTTTATGATACGTCTATAGATACCGAAAGTTGTAATCCTTGATCGTCGTTGAAATGGAAATCTTGCGTGTTATGAATATATTTACATCCCTTGTACTTAGTGCAACATGAAGCTAATCTTATATTATAAAGGTATACATGATATGTTTAGCTTAAATGTATAACTGATTATAAATTAAAGAATTTAATAATAATTGATGTTTAAAGTCTATAATATATAACGTCACATTAAAGAAGATCACTTTATCTGATTTTGTAACATTATTTGATGGTGATCTTTTTCGGCTATACGATGTTCATACATTGTACGGCCGACTTCTAGATCTATTTCTTTTCTATCATTCCCGTTTGCTAATTATCTTCCTTTCTTTAATTTACGGTGACACTTTTGCATTCACGGGAGCTCATGGGCATTTGTGATTATTTATCATCTCTCCTCAATTATTGCTTTACCATAAAAATTATGTGTAGCAATTATAAAAACAATATTACAAAGGTAATTTTTATTCTGATATATCCAGTTAATAATTCTACGTGAAGCATTTTGATTCATAAAACATCGAGTGCTATGACAATTGTAGTAAATAATTTATCAGAACGACATTCCCCTCACTCAGGTTTCACGTTGTTTTACAAAACATTGCGGTTATTAATTACAAGAGGATGTCCATGATATGCTAGTTATTCAGAATTAACAATGGACAGGACGGAGTAAATAACGTCTTATCTCAGGTTCATGAACAATCATTGAGAGGAACTATTGTGGACATAAATATGCCCTCTCATACAAAGGCTTTTGCTACTTACTATCCAGTAAGAATCTATGACAACGAGAGATATATGTTATGTTGGCATATAATTTACCTAAGAGAGTTAGTTTTCGAAGTAATCATTTTAACAAAGATTTAATCAAACACTTATACGTTATATTCATCTGATTTAGCGGATATATGAAAGCTGATATTAATAAAATTGTCTTAAATTGTTGTGTTGTGGGTGTAAATGACTACTAATTTGTTCATACACAAATCCATTTAAATCACTATACCTTGTTGAAAGCTATAACCCATTCAAAGAGTATTGTCAAATCCTTATGTTACGTAACGTTTAATGTTACTTGTGGGAGTAGCGAAAAGAAAAAGGTGTGTCGTGACAGGTGCGTCCGTGTCAATCGCTGACGCCTACAAAGCTTTCCAATTTTACGCTATTGTTTGGACAATTGCTCCAAGATTATCGGAGAGTCCTTGATGAACATCTTTGTTGAGCAAATGACTTTACTTACACGAATAAACAAGGGGATTTTTATTGAAAATACATATTTTTTCTGATCGACTAAAGAAACATGTTCATTGTATGTTTTTGTTGTATTGTGTTGTGTTGTTGATCGATAGACGTCTATCGTAGGATGTTTTCCTAAACTCATGAACCGAGAAAGAAATGAATTGCAGTGTCCAGTCCTTCCCATTAATCGGAAGGACTGGACATTGCAATTCATATAATTCATAATGACGTATTTCATTGGTTCTATTTTTCCCAATAACTGCTAGAATACCACATTCAGAAATAATCAATAAGAATTTAATCAAATAAAGTATTTGGATGTTCATTATAATAAATTTTCTTCCCTAACATTATCACGAGTTACTTGTGTATGCAAGACGCCATAATATTACTTTATGAATATTGTGGTAATTGAAAGTGTCCACGCAATGATTAATGCAGTAAAAAGTCGCTTAGTGGTGTAATATTGAGTAAATCTGATTAGATTATTAATGGGATATTTGATAACATAGCAATGGCAGATACTACTGCGTAATAGTTTTATAGTCATCTGTTTTATGATAATTGAACGTTTCTGTTTATGGTCCTAGCGCTCTTTTCTACATCTACCTATTAAATATCTACCTATTCTTTCTACATCTATCTACTAAAAATAGTGCAGGTTCTTTAAATGTAGCTTGTATTCTGTCCCAACCTTCTACCGGAATTTTATCCCATTCAAATACCAGACTTATTTCATTCATGATTTTATAAAATTATATTGATTCAGCGTCAAAGAAGCATACCAGCTATTACCGTTTTTCAGAAGAAAGTATAGCCTTCCCTATTCTCAGTGCAATTTTGTTTCTTAAAGTTATAAGGCGCTAGACAATTGTCTTGGCCAACTTTGTATAAAATAAAGTGTGTTCCTCAATCTCTAGTAATAAAATGTGGGTATTTAAGCCTGCAACCGTATCATACAAAATCCTTGTTTTATATCTTTTGTCCTATATTTTTCAACAGATTTCTGTTTGAAATGATCATAGTTTTATTAAACGATTATTATCAGTCGATGAAAAAAACATATTGTCGAATACTTCTTTCAAATACATAGTTGCACTACATGTGTACCAGTATAATTGGGGTTGAGAACTAAAATAGCAGAACTAGTAATCGTACATCGTTAATCAACTAATCCAGTGGGTTATACTTGTATGGGACTATCAGTGATGAGCACGAGCATGAGCATAGGAAAAAACAAATTATTCTTGAGCTCGCATACACTGCCCTAATTACGTCGTTTACCGATAGATGGCATTGCTCACAAGAAC
>LQNK01000538.1:335062-353541 GCA_001586405.1 Phoebis sennae | reverse complement strand
AAAACATATTGTCGAATACCTCTTTCAAGTACATAGTTGCACTACATGTATACCAGTATAATTGGGGTTGAGAACTAAAATAGCAGAACTAGTAATCGTACATCGTTAATCAACTAATCCAGTGGGTTATACTTGTATGGGACTATCAGTGATGAGCACATAGGAAAAAACAAATTATTCTTGAGCTCGCATACACTGCCCTAATTACGTCGTTTACCGATAGATGGCATTGCTCGCAAGAACTGCGATTCCATATAATGCCGCTCGAACCTGCAAATGTGGAGTAATGAAACGGGATGTTCGGGTTAATGTAAACACTAACTGGTTATCGGATAGCTTTTTTCAGTAATGTCCAAGGCAATTTATAAGTAGGCTTATTTAACGGGACGGTTCAATTCAGTGCACGGTAAAGGCATCTTAATTTGCACCTACCATAAACAGAATTAAATTGGCTCGTTAAAAGATATGTGAAATTTAATTCAAGCAAAAAATTCGATTGCGCCGCTGAACTTGTAACTTTCTTAATTAGCAAAGTTTCGAAATTAAGCCCTACTTTAATGCTGATATATCATTATTATTAGCAATGTTTACTTCTTAATATTTGTAAATTAAATCTTGGTGTAAGTATATATAGTTAAGAAGGATAATAAGATAAATATGTGTAAATATATTTGTAACGTTTTTCAAAACACTAAGAAATAACTTAAAGTTATAATAATATTGTAAACCCTCGCAGAAATTAAAAGTTTTAACTTTCATAATAGAGCAGTTAGTAAGTTTACGCTTTCCGCGATTGTAGCATAAAATAAACTGTTGAAGGCTGGAGAACTGCTTCAAGGCACAAAATATTCTTGTTTCTTAATAAACTTTTCTCTAAATATGTTAAAAGTAGTCTTATGATTTTAACATTGTATGCTTACTCCCGTTCATAGCTTCTGCACTAGCTCTTTGATAATAAAATCTTTGAAGATATATTAAAGTAATTGACATAGTCTACCTATCTCATTTAGATTTGTAAGGTTACTTGTTTTACCATTTATCATTTACTTATATATTACATTTAATTTCTACATATTAGACATTATTACAGAAATATAACACCACAATATAATTTCAATAAGTGACACATTGTGATCTTACATATTGGATTTTATACATTTTAAAGTGAGTGAGTATCTTGTGTCGTAGGTCTACAAACCCTTCCAGTTTTATAGCCACTAGGAAAGTCCGCGGACATGTTATCGGTAGAGGTAAGAATAATAAAACAACTTAACATTAGTTTAATAGTTTTAATTCAGTTCAATAAACAATGACTGACGTAGTAATAATTTATGACCATCTCGAAATAGTTGTTGTTATAGTTTAAAAGTAGTTTTCAATTAGTTTTAAATTAGTGGTATAGACACGATTCCAGTATATTTATAGTTCTGTTTTAGCAATTTATTACGCCCACCTGAATAGGCGTAATAGGACTACTGGCTTCTGGAGTTACAGTTGAATAAATATACATTTAAATAGGATAGTGCTGATTATTTCTAGTTATTAGATTCTACTTGAAGGCGTTTTAGTAAAGTTTCTCAGTTAATGGACTTACAGATGTTATGTATTTTTGTTATTTATATAGATTCTCACATTTTACATGTCTATATATTACACTACTGTATTATAATTTTGACTTAGTCTAAAATAAAAAAAATGCATACCCGGAAGAATATATATTATAAAATATTCATAAAGTCAATAAATCTAATTGGTCTTATTTTAAATTCCATTATAAATACATTCATTTCAGATTGAACATAATGTATATAATACATTATTAATTATTAAATAATACTTTGACCAAGTTGGTCAAGGCATTCGCTAGGAATCCGTTGACAAAAAAGATGCATTAAAATGTCAAGGTTTGGACTTCGATAGATGCATCTATTATTAGTAGTAATGAAATTTACATTCGAATGTTCTCGACCTTAGTTTTTATATATAAAGATTTTATGGATTTTAACAAGATTATTTTATATATTTTGCAGTTTACTCCGATGATATCATAGTTGTTTTTGAATGTATTCGTGTTAACCATGGAAAGACATAGATTACATATTGTTTAAGGAAACAGAGGAAATAATATTTTAAAATGACTTGGTTACTAGATGTGAAAAATTGATTACGTAAACATTCCTCTTTCTATACATTTTCTGTGGCTAAATTAGAGAAGCTGATGCTATAAAATGGAACATGCTGAAACAATGTTACCTATACATTTTTCAAAAACACCAACACTTACGTTGATACTATAATATTTTAATATCACATAAGAAGCAACAAATCTTCAAAATCCTAAAGTTTGTTAGTCTAATAACTATATGTCTAATATATTGTACCAATTATACCAGCTACTTTTACACCGCTATTTCCAATTCAACTTATCAATATTAAAATCCTAGGGTTCATTGTAACCGCAGGTTAGTCAACAGTGCAACAATCGCTATAAGGCCTAGCTAACAGTGAGAGTGAAACTGATTTCGAAAGTGTCCCGTGGCCCTCTCGATTTGCAATTTATTTTTATTAGCTGTTTCTTAGATCGTTCCTGTGTTAATGATAATTGCAAGATTAAGTAGGCGTTCATTTTAGTTAATTCTATATAATGTAATGTTAATAGGTAATCATTTCGTGTGATTTATGATTTACATAAATATGTATATATTTATTTTTTTTTTCTTTTATTTCTGAAGAATATGACTCTTTATTTTCATTATTTTATTAACTAGTATATTTTTCTTTTTATGTTTATAAAATTCGATTTCTTGGTGAAATTATTACTCTTCATAGAAACAATTATAGGACTGAGGTGATAATATTGTGTTATTATTTTTATTAAATACTAACTATGCCCCGTGGTTTCACCCATATTTAAGAACCCTTTTCTCATAATGAGAATATTTTTTTACAAATCAAGTAGCCTCGAATGTTGCGTTTAAACAAAGAACAATCCTTGTTAAATACGTAAAAGTATAGATTGTACGAAAAGAAAAAGTCGCAAATGAATCGACCGTTATTATCAGATGTTGTTTAAAAAAGCTTTACACGGAACAATGTTGTCTCCAAGTCTATTTATAAATCGTTTGTTGGCTGTTAACTTGCATCAGATAATTCACACGAAACTAGTGGAGTGTAACGCGCCCTTACTATGAGTTGGCATAATTAACGTGACTAAGCAAATGTATGAAAACTGAAATTCTGCGTTTATTAATAAGACAGTTTATAATACGTTGGTTATACCTCGTATACTCGAATGAATAGTTTATACAATGATATTTAATGTACGTTCCTTAAATCGATCTAACAATTTCCTCCTCTAGATGTTTTTCTCAAAACTCTTGTCATAGAAGTTTTTCATCACTTTAAAATGTTTGGCCAATAAAAAAACGAATAAAAAGTCATGATTAACTTACTTAGGTACTTACTTACGTGCTTTAGAAAAAACATGTTAATAACCAAAATATGACAGTTGGTACGTCGATATAGCATTTTGTTCAATATATCCGAAACAATAATTTAAAGCAATAAAAATTCCAAAAAATATTTCATTTGTATTTTAAACCTCTATTAAGAAAAGATAAACGATTCTTGTAGCGTAACTCATGGTAAGGATACAGTTAGCGTGTTCTCTACTTTGTACAGGAGTATGGATACAAATGTTGGATTTCGTACGCTTTTAGTCGGACCACGGAAGCATCCCACATTTTATTGTTGCTATAAATTTTACGTCCCTACACCGGTTCAGATTGCTTAGATTTTTGTTCTTCGGGGATGTTTGGTGTATTGTTACCTGCTAAATTGTGTTCTCGAAACAGCGATGGGTGGTGAACGTTTAAGTGATGCTCAACTTTGTTCTCTACAAATAAGTATAGAAACGACGCTTTATCTTTGAAGTTGCAAGCATGAACGAGTTCGTTCGGTTCAACCATTTTTAACTAAAATACATTACATACAATTTCTCCACGCCGGTTCGTTCGCTCTAGATTTTTGTTCTTCGGGGATGTTTGGTGTATTGTTACCTGCTAAATTGTGTTCTCGAAGCGATGGGTGGTGAACGTTTAAGTGATGCTCAACTTTGTTCTCCACAAATAAGTATAGAAACGACGCTTTATCTTTGTAGTTGCAAGCATGAACGAGTTCGTTCGGTTCAACCATTTTTAACTAAAATACATTACATACAATTTCTCCACGCCGGTTGCTTCGCTCTAGATTTTTGTTCTTCGGGGATGTTTGGTGTATTGTTACCTGCTAGATTGTGTTCAATATAGCGATGGGTGGTGAACATTTAAGTAGTGATGTTCAAATTTGTTCGGTTTGACCATTTTTACTGAACCTTTTATGGTTCTAGATTTTGGAAACGTTTGGTGTATTTAAGCCTAGTCAATTTTGTCGAGAAATATCAATGATTAACGTTTAATTCCAGTGACAGTCACCTATGTTTTCCACAAAATAAATGTTAGAACAACGATTTTTATGATTAACAAACTTGTACATTTTGTTTTAGTTTTACTGTTTTTCAAACATGATAAGTAAAGTAAAAGTTAAACCAAGAATAATTATAAGAAAGTTATCACAATCGCCATATGGTTTGATTAATATCGTCGGGAAGAATAGACTCATTCCCTTGAGTATTTAAATTCGATAAATAATTTTTTTCCAAAAAAATTAATTAAATTGTTTCCGATCTTTCTGTCCAGAATTTTTTACCGCATTTCTACGTATTATCTGATCGGATTCAGCAATTTTTTATTTTGCATATCTTTGTAACAAAGGCAACATTATATTAATTTGTATATTAAATGAGACATTCTATTTCAGCAATTAATTATTTGAATACAGTGTCCTTTCATACCACTGTACAAAGTATTGTTAATATTTATCAAAGTAAATACTGTACGTATACTAAATTCAGCTAGAAACCAAACCTTCACAAAGTACAAACAGAGGACTGACTGATGTGCACAGAATAATGCAACACCAGAAACATAATTCCAAGATGTTGTGCTGAAACTTGAATGAGACAACAAGCTGCTCTGTGTGCAGTGGTCACTTTCAAGATTCAACGAATATTTTTATAGGATTATTTTGCTGCTTTATATTTTCTATTTTTGTACATTTGTAAGCTAGGCTTTCAAATTAGGAAATATAGATGGTAAATAATATTAAATTGATTTAAAAATAAGGATATATATCGTCAAAACGTATCACGTCTC
This sequence comes from Phoebis sennae, assembly GCA_001586405.1. NCBI lineage: Eukaryota > Metazoa > Arthropoda > Insecta > Lepidoptera > Pieridae > Phoebis > Phoebis sennae. Next base: position 348,289 of record LQNK01000538.1, on the reverse strand, counting down.
TGTGCCTATTATTTATATTTAAACTAGCTATGCTCCGCGTATATCTCCGGTTTTCATGAGATTTTCGGGATTTCCTATGGTTCTCGGGTTTCGAACAATCTATGTGCAAAATTTCATCCAAATGGATTTTGTGGTTTACGCGTTAAGAAGAGACGGACATCCAAGCAGAGTTACTTTCGCATGTATAAAATTTAATAATAATAATCCTTAAAAGGGAAAGGCTATATTCTTGATATTCATATTACTATAATAATAAGTAACCAGGTGTATCAATACCCAATTTTCTACGTACATGTATTGAAAATGTATATGAAATAATTCACACCAAAGCCTTTATAAAATCAAAGCAAGAACAAATATTTGTAAATATTTTAGAGCAATTCGTTAGGATCAAAAATATTCGCAAAAATGTGACGTCCATGATTTATTTGAATAAACCGTGCATTAAAATGCAAACCGAAATTCAATTTATAAACCCATGATAGATTTGACACACACAAACAACATTTACACAATAAGATAAATACGCTTCGAATTGTTGACTGCTGTTTAAAATACTAGCTGTTCCGCGCGGCTTCGCTCCCGTGGTATAATGTTATATAGCCTACTAGCCGCGCCTCGCGGTTTCACCCGCGTAACTTCTGATCACGTGGCAACTTCGGGTTCAGCAATAAAAGTAGCTTATATGTTCCTCTGAACCCTTACCTATATGTATACCAAGTTTCAACATAATCGGTTTAGTAGTTTTTGTGTGAAAGAATAACAAACTTTCTAGCTGTGTATAAATTTTTGAAATTGGTCCAGTTAATTTTGTGTGAAAACATTACAGACATACAGAAACAGAACTGTTTCCTCTTTATAATAATAGTATATTATATATTTTTGTGGTTGGTTCCAAATTGCGTACTCAATTTCATTTTTCTACGCGATATGTGTATCAATACGAGGCAGACGCAATCGACTGTGAAACAGTGGATATTTTTACTCTTCCTATATTAAATGTCTTTGTTTGATTTATTTTCTCTTCTGGTATTTGCTATTTCCCATATTTTATATTGAGGCTTATTTTTGGAAGCATTTCCAGTATATCTATTTTGTCTGGAACTGGATATACTGAAATAGTCTTTACTTTTAAAATTTAGGAAACTACGTATTGGCTGTGTTTGATAACGTTGCTTTAAAGAGATTTTTTAATAACTAGGAATAAAAAGTATGCTTTTAAATACTTTTTAATCTCGCAAAATTCATGACTGCCAACCATAACCGAGCTAATCGTTGGAAAATCGTGAGATAGCGATAATTATCTTTCTATAAATGCTATGAAACCGCAATGTGCAACTGCAAGAAAATTTACTGTGACCTAACATTGGAAGAGCAGTAATTATATCAATCAGACTTGAATTACCCGTCGAACTATATTCAGCACATTTGAATGAGGTTTCTATATGGAACTACTTTCTTGAATTGAATATTTGTGGTCTATACCCTCAACCCGCAACTTCGCGTTTAATTCTGTGTACAAATCAAAATAATATATTCTATATAAGCATATAAGCACGTATATTAGAGTTAAGATAACATCGTGTCTCTAACTAAAATATGAAATAATGCTTACCTACACTACAATAGCCTTCTAGTTAATTGCTTATCTGAAAACGAAATTTTAACAGAAATCATTTAGGATTTGTTGCGTGATTAACACACAAATATACAGATACCCAAACGTTCATATTTATTATATTAGTAGGATGGTAGGTAAATTTCTTGGGAAATAAAGAGTGGTTTCAATTTAATTTTCAAGTTTAAAGAGACCTTATTTACTTAACGGTCTTTACGTTAAATGTTCTTTGCTTAACCTTACTGCATTCACATAAAGTTGATTAAATATAGTTTAAGAAGGCAGTTTTAATTTGGAAAATATTAAATCAATATATTTATATCAATATATTTATATCAGTTATATATTTTTAACCGACTTTCATAAAGAGCCTTTTATTCAAAGAGGCTTCATTTCATGTTAAATTTGTGAGATTTACATTAACTTATTATGTAGTTACAATGGAAATTTCCTGTCTTCTTTCATTAGTTTTATGCAGAAAGTTTAATAAAATTAGAATAATGTTTTCATAAATCTACTCTGTTGTAATTTCTAGCCATATTATGTAATTAATCGAAGTTTTTTGAGGTTTAATGGAGAAAAGTTTTATGACATATGCTATCTTTATTAAAAATTGCTTACCTACTTAACATTTTGTTGCTTTTCTTATCATTTAAATAATTAAATTAGTTATCTACAATTTGTTTTTAATGCAATTATTTAATTACGTTCGTGTGTTCACGTGAACCATAAAAACATCAAAACAAAGACTTGCACATTAACATCTAAAAACAAACAATAGCTAAATAATTTTCAATGGACGCGAATTAAAGAAAAACTTTGCGTGTTACTGCATTATCAGTATCTTCAGAACGTTCATTATCTACTTACGGCCGGAAAAAATATCACGCAAACCGTGCAAATGATGAGAAATAGCTATCGCTCCTTATTATTTATTGTTAATGAATTGGACTAGAAATTTACCCAAAAATCGCTATTTTTTATTGGGAAGTTAGATCAATTATACTGAAAAAATTGGGTTCAGTCAATAAGAAGGTAATCCTTAGTTCAATCAAAGTTCTTCTGCTGATATTTACCAAGGACTTATACGTGAAAATGTTCCTCTTAACTGTTAGGTCCATCTGCGTTTTTAGTCGGTAAATCTCATTTAACATAGCTTTGGGATAGCTTTATATTTAAAATCGCTGGTGAATATGGACATGGGTTTTATAACGTTGATAAGAGTCCTTGTTGAACCAAAACACTCGTACTTTGGCGCGTTTTCATAACATAGAATTTATTTAATAAACGTGCGCACATAGCGTTAATTGAACAAAAAAGTTGTATGAATTCACAATATGAGCGTAAATATTATTTCAATGTCACATTGCATGTATTTGTGTTACGTTTGCGATAAAATAGAGGGACATTATCGGTATGAGACGGCGTATTTCAAACATTGTTGGTTTATTATCATAACTAGTATAAAAGCTTGTCAGGTACAGTGAAGGGAGTGGAAAGATAGCGGCTATACATGGGCTAGAAAACCAGATTGTCTATAAAAAGACATCAATACGAGATCTCACTAAGAAAAGTTATTGGTTTATTATAGTAATACGTGTCTGTTGATAGGTTTGAATGGTTCGTTCATGTATTTTTATGGGTTCGTAGATCTTTTGTTTTTCTGATGGATGGGTGCTACGCATAAATAAGCCTGAGTTTTATTATCAAATGACTAAAAATGTGGACTATAGAGTTATACAGGTGGAGTTTAAGGTGACAGCTGCTTCCTCTGGGTTTGTTGAAACGTATTACTGAGACTTTGGTAATGTGAACAAATGATATAATAACAATAACAAATATTATGCCGTCGAGATAAGCTTCCTACTGCATATGGTTTATGAAAGGATAGGGTAGAAAGTAATCAATAATTCTAATTGTATTTTTGTAACATCTATTCGAAAAATTTGATCTTCTCTTATTTTAGTGGTTAACGCGTTAACCATTACAAGCAAGAGGTCTTGGGATCAATCCCTAGAGGATAAGTAAAAAAATAGAGGCTAAGAAGGCGATTAATTAAGTAGGATTACCTACTTGCCTCTAAATTAAATTTGATCATTGAAACGGATTTAACATCCACCCCATATTCCAGTTACACTTAAAGGACACGGTCTTATTATTCAAAGAATCTTACTTCATTTGTTTGTAAACTCAAAATTAACTGATACTTGTTATGACATTAGAGTTTCAAACACCCTGTTTTCAATTAAACAAGGAATCTCTACTTAATCTACTATCACAGTTTGACAAGTTGTATTCAAACAATAACCAATTTAGTTTGGGAATTCCGTAAGTGACGAAGCTGCAAGTTTCATAGTAATATCGAAGGAAGTTCACTTTGTAGACCAACTTAATGCATGTATTGAAGTTCTATTATGGAAATAGATGCAACAATTTGTTTATTAAACTAGCAAGTTGAGACGTGGGAGCTGTTTTGACAAATTGCTGTTAACGTTTTTGTTGCGTTTTCTACTGAAGTTCGTATTTTCTATTATCTAGCGATTTTTTGTTTTCTTTCTTGTATCGTTTAAGAAAAAGAAATATGTTTTAAGTATATTTTTGTTTACATCAAGAGCATACAAATACATGTATTTTATTTTAATGAAATAAAATTTCGTTCAAAAACCGTTTGACACTAACTATTGTAACTCTTTATAAATCTAGTCATTTATACTATAGAGTATTTCATTCAAAATAGATGCGAAAATATATCAATGCCTTTATACCACAATAATATTTGTGTCCATACACTAGCTTATATCTGAATGCAATACATACGTGACCAGGCGACCGTTGAATATGGTAATAGATGACACACGACAGATACTATGAAGGAACACATCAATTTATTTTCCTTTCTCCGCAATATATACAAGGAATGTTGGACAATAAAATATCAAATATAAATTTCTCTAACGTCTATAGATATTGCTATCAGTTAGGTTTTCAAAGAATAGTACGGTAGTTATTATCAATGTAAAGCAAACTTACTTCATTTATGTTGCATACGCCCATAACACAATACTCATTATAAGTGTATAAGTAATGACGGTACTATTTGCTTATAGTTTAATATGAAAATTTTTTTTGAAGAGCTCATGAGAACCCAAAATTCTATCTAATATTTTATTTTTTTCATTCCAATTTTGATGTTAAATGGTTAAAGGTAATGTTTATGTAAACATTAAGTTATAAGGGAGTAAATGTAAAATCTCAATTTTAAAAGCTATTTGAATATAAAACAGTAAAGATTTAACAAAAGTGTTGAATCTCAGCTAAGTTTGTAGATACAGCGTCAGTGAGTTAAATCTGTAACAGGATCACGTCCCGTGTAGATAAGCTGCAGTCAGGCTTCGTCTAATAGTGCTGTATCTTACAAGTAATTCAAAATTAATCGCCGTAATCTTTTTTTTTTTATGGCAGAGCAGGCAAAGGAGCAAGTGGGTCACCTGATGTTAAGTGGTCACCGCCGCCCATGAACACCTGAAACACCGGGGGTATCACAGGTGCTTTGCCGGCCTTTGATAGACAAATACGCTCTTCTCTTGAAGGCCCCAATGTCGAATTTGTTCGGAAATACCGCAGATGGAAGGTCGTTCCACAGCTTCGCGCGTAATCGCGTACTTTTATAGTTAATTACCTTTTAAATAATTTTATAAACAAATGAACCAAAATATGTATAAAATATAAACTCGCTTCGAATAAATGGAAGTATCAGAAAAGCAATAAAAAATTCTTTAAGATTTTAAGGTGAAATAACAGTTAAAATTTAGATTTATACTGTTCCACCATGGAGTAACAATACAAAGTATAATTTGATAGTTAAAATCCAAACCTTTACCATTGAGTGAGCTCATACTCGTAAACTTACCTTTATACGATTCTAATTAGGTTTTTAGTACGAAACTTTCGTGTAATAATAAAAACGTAATATGTGTGAAAAAGTAAATATAAGAGCACAGTTCGAATAAATAACAGTTTCACAGCAATTTTGTCGCTACTGATTTTTGTTGACTGTTTGCCAGACGGTTAAATTGACGTTTTACGCGTTACCGTTCTCATTGTTTTTATGTCGTGACACCACTATGGGATATTACACAATTGTTTATTTATTTTAATGTTACGATGAATCAAAATAATCGTGAGACTTTTGTAATACACAGTTCAATCTCGAATGTTTCTTAGAATTTACTTTCTAAAACATTGAATTAATATTTGTTTTCAAAACTTGTTAGACTAATAGGCCCACGTTAACGATATTCCCAACTACACTTTCTGTGTTCCATTTTATGTAATTGTAATTTAGAAAGCGTTGGAACAATGTTACCAAAGCGATAGGAACATGTGAAAGGGCTTATAAATAAGGGAACATCGCGTTTAACGTAGAGGGCCTTTCAAAAATGTCTTCCATAAAATGTTTAATTAATCGCTAATCGGATTTCGTCTTGATGCTCGAATATAATTATAAATATCCATTATCAAAGCGGATTTTGCCGAGTCTTACAGGCTTTCTTTAATATTTGACATGCCTCTTTGTAGGTACATAAAATTGGCTGGATTTCTTTTCTATAATTTTAATTATACGTATAAATAACTTAATGTAATTTCCACTGTATCGTTGTTGTTTATGAATAAATTCAGACTATGTTTCGCATACCCTGTACTGTATTAAATTAACGAAGTTCCTACTTGTGCCAAATATCCGTCAATTTAATACAACACATTCCAAATTACATCGCTAATACACCGCGCTCACCGCATACTTTCATTACGTAATTTGCGTTGGGAAGTAATCATTGCTCAGATCATTATACCGGCAAAAAGTAAATAACTCAATAACTTGTATATTGTGAACATTACCCGATAAGAAGTGATTAATAACATTAACGTCGCGTGTCGCCACGTAGCTTTTCAAGGAAATTGCTTTAAGAAATTAGCGCCTTTTAACTTTATGAATTAAACCTATAATTCGCGCGTGATAATTTTTAACGTGCGTTTTGAGGTCACATTTAACGTAAACTTTTAATAGGTTCTTAACGTTAATTGCTGATCTACATATAAGGAATTATTTCGTTAAGCTTCAGCTGAATTTTGCTTTTAATTCCATCTAATGAGATTTTACTCCGGACATTAAAAATTAATGTGACATGAACATTCATTTTCCTTCTTAAACTTTTTAATTATCAATATTTTGGTAGGTATTATGATTTTTTCCATAAAGTATACGCATTAACTTTCTTAAATAAAATATATACTAGCCTTTCAATAGAGTCCTTTCTAAATTGAAAGAAAATTCTAGATACGACTTAATACGTTGCATAATTTTTAACAACTTAAGTATTGCACGTAAAAATGTCGAGTTATACCTGGCCGGTAATTAGCTGGTGCCGTGTCGGACCTGATAATTGCATGCCTGATAATCCTTTGGGTTCATCTTTTAGTAACCTTACGCGCGCAAAATTTGGGCCATCGTTTATGTTCAAATATTATGGAAACGTGTTATTAAAGATTTTATATCAGATTATAACGCCTTTTGTACGAACATTTTATACGAACAAAAATTGTGCTCAATTTTCTGAATAAGGTTTAGTAGTATGGAGTTGATGTATGAAAACATCTGTAGAACTGATCGATTTTTGCTGGAACTCCTGCCAGACTACTTTTTCCATGTCTGTACCAGGCACTGAACAGACATAGAAAAAGTGACCTTTAGTTATTACCCTTTCAGAAACTATCTGAAAGAAACTCCTTTCTTTCACGGCGTATGCCAAGTTAATGACAAAGTTTTGCGTAGAAAACCATTTTGAGAAGTGATAGAATATAGTTCTAGAAATTTTCTTCAATATGTGACTTTATTGATACATTATTATTAAATTCATGACAGGTTTTGTGCAAATTAAAATATTAATGATGTAATATAATGAAAACATCGTTCAACGTTTATAATAGTAAACCTAGTGACGTTTAATTATGTCGCTTTGTAGTTATGATTATTAAATTCAATTAAGCACAGACCTAACTGAGGCTACAATGATTAAACGTTAGTGGATTTATGTTATTTTAAGCCCTAGTACTTCATTAATATAAACATTGTATGGATGTTTTTGTCACATAACAACTTTTTATAGTAATATTTTTGTTTATTGTAAAGCCTTTTTCTACGCTCAGAGATTCTGGACAATATCTAAGATATTGCTCACTAAAAATGATATTCTCGGAAATATCCAAGATATAACTTTAAGCTGAGAATTGATCGTGCAGAATCGCTTAGTCAAAGAGCACTTCATTTATATAATAGCATTGCCTATCTTATACCTAACATTCCCTTTCAACCTTTTCATTTCCACACACAATTACACTGTTGTGTAAAAGTATCACCTTCAGAGTTCCTTACATTTAAAATCCTCGGAAGTAAATAATTTATTTCTCATCGCACGTGGAAAGGTCGAAGTGCTCCGAAGTACGCTTGAAAAGTGTCGTAGGAATGAAAAAACCCACTCGAATGTTACGACGTTCGTGCACATAAAAATAGACCGATTTTACACATCGCAAGATCCCATACGGGATTTTTATATGAGGGCGTAAAAGAAATGCAATAAAATTTTAATGGCAGGCTACGAATCGTTGTGCCTTCCTAATACGGCGATCTTAACTGACCTCATTTTCGTTTAAAATGTAACAAATGACTTCAAAATAAGCAACCGCTTCAGAACCAAACTTCGTAACATCTTCATCAGGACTCAATTTAATATAATAATAGCTTTTCAATACGGATTTACTTCCGTGGCATAAGTTTATAGCCTTCTGCTACGGAAACGTTCTATCTAAACTATAAATATTTTATCAAATCAGACCAGTTCAAAACCAAAAGTAGCAATTGTTGCAAGTACTGAACACAATTACGAATACACATACTTTACTGATCTTGCGTTTATGATTAATTATGCGTCTATTACTGTAGCTTCGTAATGAAGACTTAACTGTAACGTCTTTCAGAATCAGTATGTTATATGTACAATTCAATTTATTACTTATAAATGTCTGAAAAATAAAAAATGGGTGTAGTTGTGTCAGAAAAAGTATGACGTGAATATTTCAAAAAAACCTCGACCATTATGTACGAGTGCGCTCAATTCAAAACCAAACAAAACCTCGTTTAATGAAATGGCACGAATAACATCAAAACATTTACGCACAGAGCATCAACGCAAATGAATTGTAGACTGCTTTGTGCTTTGACTGAAAGCACTCGAATGATAATAAAACATATTCTATACATGCGCAAATCTGTTACATTTTGTATGAAAGTAGCAATGGTTCAAGATATTAAAAGCTTGCTCTACATGATTACGAAAATAAATACTATGTGTTATGATCGATTCTACTAACGTGTATGTTAGGATGGATTTTATATCTTTGTTTCTTTCACTCAAAAGTACTGATTGTGGAATTTTGAGGAAATTTTATTACAGTAATACGAGTAGCATATATACGAAACATATAGGCTAAAATTAAAAGTTATTTGTGTGATTAAGTCTTGGTATAACGAAAATATAATATGAAATCATATTATGCTACTTAATAAACATTAACTTTAAATCCAGTATTCATTTTGAAAAAAAAAAACATTAATTTGTTCTCAGATTTCGAGTGAGTGATTGCTTAAACACGGATAAAATTTATCATCGTCATATAATGTATTTCCAATATACTGCCTGATAAAAATCATAGGTTCAGCGAAGTATGCATCCCCTTATCTGAGTGCACTGACTTGGAAACGTTCGACAAAAATATAACGTTTAGTATAAATAATACGAATCTCATTTACCGTTACTCTGTTGGAAGCGAATTTATCGTTAATAATAAAATTTCTTGGTATCGATAGTAACTCATCTTCCCGTATTCTATTTATATTTAGCCTCATACAGAAGGTATTCATTTCCATTATATTATTAGGCTTAAAGTGTTTCTATACACAAAAGAATACTTAAACATAATTCAAATGTCAATCATAAATATACAAACGTTTATTCCGAGAAGTAATTTTTAGGAAAATATACATGGTTTTATCTGAAACTATTATGTTTGGTGGATGAATTGAAATCGGGAAATTTTAAAAAAGTGAAATTCGAAGCCGACGGAAAAACCATTAGTTGATGAAAGAGTTTTCCCACTGACTTGCGGAGTTTGGTTTTACGTCAATAATTCAGATGCATATTGCATTTTAACGATTTTCACAAATTTTACTGTATTTTTTTTCTCATTTAAGAGTATCTTGTATCTTACATGATTATTTAAAATAACAGATCAATCAAATACAAATAACTCTTATATTATATGACAAAGTATTATAATGGAATTGAAAATATCTAACTGAGGTAAGTTTGGAATTTTAACATTATCAGTACACTAGCTATTCCATGTGACTTCGCTCTCGTATTGTCCTGTAGTACAATTTAACGTTATACTATATTATACTAAATAGTCTAATACAATAATGAAATCAAATAAGACAAGTAAATCCTGAGATTAGCCCGTTTAAACAAACTTTGTATTTTAAGTATAATTAATATCCTCTTTGTTTAACTAGTTTTATTGTGCGTTGTGTAAAAAAAGTTGAAATAACTCGTGTTAATTTGATCCTTTTCATCCAACGTTACAGACACTCTTGTATGAGATCCAATTTCTGTAACTTTACACTGGCATCGAAAGTGAGTAAAACATGTTCATTATTGTTTTAACGTCATGCTTCTTGCGCAAAATTTAACTTCTAGGTTTTTGACAAAGCGAAGCGAGGCCGTTTTTAATATTCTATCTATCTCTTGTTTTGCTTACAAAAGTCAGGCAAATCTATCTATTTGCACTTACTTTGATTTCAATACACTGTCGATGGCGATATGACTTTTGACAATCAAATGTCATTTAATCTGAGATTACAATCTATCCATAATCTTTGATACATTATTGGAAACGGCCATTAGTCAGAAATGGCCGGGCGATTGTATGTTTGAATGTTTGTATGTAAGTATAAAATACTTTGTTCGACGTTTATCCGATCTTGATTTTCATAGGCGAATTTTAGACAAAAGAAAATGTCTAGTTCGAAGATAAGCGAAATCGTTGGGGAGTAACGAAGATAAAGGGGATAAATAGGTGAATATTTCTCCGAATATATCTGGAGTATGATTTATTCGATCTTTTCATATAAATATAGTCGAGTGTGGTATCAAATGACGTGATGTCTAGCTCGGATACAGCCACTAAATTATTGTAAGAACTAACTCTTGTAAAAGCAGTGAAAAGTTGGTTATTGATAAAGTATTCAATTTTTTTTAATTAAGAGATGTTCGTTAGATAGTTTTATAAAATTGAAATTCATTTAAATAAAGTACTTTCAGACCCCAAGATTGCCTGTAGGAATTGCTTATCAGCAATAAGCTTGTAGTACGTTTATGAATTGTAAGTTAGTGCAATAATGAGTTATTCAATTCAATTCTATTCAATTCTAGTTCATATTTAAATAGTTACAAAAAACAATGTATATTTAAAAATATTTAAAATAAACTTAGAGGAGTTTGTAACAAGCTTTTAAGAAAACTTTTAGTTGGGTAACGGTATACTTCTAACGGATTTATTTTGTACTAGCTTTCCGCCCGCGGCTTCGCACGCGTGGGCTACTAATTTCTGTATTTTTTAGAGGAGTACAAAAAAGTTTTAAAAAAATACGGTCGCAGGACCGCTGATATATGCGCATGTCTATAGTTTCTTTATAATTTTCTATGGAAATAGGTTTTACCAAAATCTCACAGTGCGCGCGCCTCTTCAAAATACAGAAAGATGTAGCCCGAGCGAGAGAAGCCGCGGACGAAGAGTTAGTTATTTTTTTAAGGTTTTTGGGAATTTAATGAGTATTTTTTCTCTGCGTTAAGAGTATAATAATGTCCGTAACTCAACTAAAATCTCACATTGCCACGTGGTATGCCTTTTTTACGACTTTAGCAGCATATATCTAAAAAAATATTGATTTTAACAAAAAACGCATTTAGAAACCTCTATTTCATTTTTAGAAACCTATCCAATGACATCTCGTTTAATGATGTATTCGCGAATTTATTTTTTCATCCTCCGTTTGCATGTATGGCAAGCCACCCCTAAAAATATTTTTTTTCAAATAAAATGTAGCCTATAAGTTGCACCTAATATTAGTCTATCAGCATCTGAAATTTTATTAAAATCTGCCCAGTGGTTATTACGTGATTGACGCACAGATAAACAGACAAACAGACAAACAGAAAAAAAATTCTAACCATGGATTAGGTATCTATATAACATACATATTGCATACCAATTATTATTTTTGAAAAATATTCAATGTACAGAAATAGTTCAGTTACTGTTTTATTATATGTATAGATTATTCTTTATTTAGCGATTTGAGAAATTGCAGGTAAATAAGTTGAGGTCATTTAATGTATTTAGATTCGTGTTTCATTAATGTAATCACATTAATCGAAAAAGGTTTTATATCTAACCTTATGTACGTATACAGTTTTAAAATATAAAATAAACTAAATAAACAATGCATAATTACAAAGATTTTAACAAGCTGAGAGTTATTGTTTGTAACAAGCTTTTAAGAAAACTTTTAGTTGGATAACGGTATACTTATCGGGGATTCGCGAAGAAAAACCGATATTTTCCCCGATGAAATATAAAGTTTGGGGAGGAATCGTGGCGCTAGTTGTAACTCGGCCTCAAGTTTTCATATCCAATGTGTTCGTGTTATTATGTAATGATTTATTTATATTTAAACAAGTTAATATTATTTAATGATTTATTTGTATTTAAAAAAGTTAATAGTTTCGTTTTTTGTGTAAGTCTTGGAAAAGTTTGTTTGTTAGGGCGTATTAAAAAATGTGTTGGATAGACCATTAATCGAGGTGGATAGTGGGAATATCTATGCAATTAATTTTATTGCCTTTAAATAATAAACTTAAAGGCAATAAAATTAATAAACCGTAAACATATCAATGTATGGATATGTTTATGGTTTATTTCACACTAACGTATAATTTAAACATTTAATAATGTCATATCTTGTAAGTGGACGATAATAAAAATAATTTAATGAACGATAAAATGGTAAATGCACAATCATACAATTGTTAAGAAAAATACACACAAAAAATTATCAGTCATTTTTTGCCTTAAAGTATAGAAAATATAATATTACTGTGCGTCCGTTTTGCAAAATTATTTTTTTTTTTTAATGAAATAGGGTTGAATTCACACAAACTATTTCTAGAAACTTAAAATTGTGTTCATCAATTACTGATAAAATTGCATGAATTTCAATCTACCACAATTAAATTCAAAGTAGTCATATCATATTCCATGTAAACGAATATCTTTGATGGTCCGCAGTTAACTAGGATGCTAAAGGTCAGGTATCCGATGCCGGTCCACTTCGCATTGAAGTGAGCGCGGTTCAGGTGACAAACCGCATTACAGTTAATATAAAAAGACAAATTGTGTGTGGAAAATGTGAGTTTTGTGAATTTTCAAGTGTA
>LQNK01000538.1:285123-333073 GCA_001586405.1 Phoebis sennae | reverse complement strand
ATAAACTTAAAGGCAATAAAATTAATAAACCGTAAACATATCAATGTATGGATATGTTTACGGTTTATTTCACACTAACGTTGTATAATTTATACATTTTATAATGTCATATCTTGTAAGTAGACGATAATAAAATAATTTAATGAATGATAAAATGGTAAATACAAAATCCTACAATTGTTAAGAAAAATACACACAAAAAAATATCAGTAATTTTTGCCTTAAAGTACAGAAAATAATATTTATTGTGCGTCCGTTTTGCACAATTATTTTTATTTTTTAATGAAATAGGGTTGAATTCACACAACCAGTTTTTAAAAACTTAAAATTTTGTTCATCAATTGCTAATAAAAGAGCACAAACAAACTTTTAAAATAAAGAAAACCTTGCATGAATTTCAATCTACCACAATTAAATTCAAAGTAGTCATATCATGTTCCATGTAAACGAATATCTTTGATGGTCCGCAGTTAACTAGGATGCTAAAGGTAAGGTATCCGATGCCGGCCCACTTCGCATTGAAGTGAGCGCGGTTCAGGTGACAAACCGCATTACAGTTAAATTAAAAAGACAAATTGTGTGTGTGAAAATGTGAGTTTTTGTGAATTTTTAAGTGTATTTTTTAATTTTTTTTATTATAGAGATTTTTATTATAAAATTACAGTGACAATCTCATTGTATCTATTTATAAATATAAGGAGATATCGATGGATTTAATTACTACTTAAATTAAAACTACATAGCATCCTAGCTGCATCTAAACTTGGATGTTTAAAATATTAAGTCTATATTTTGTTATGAATTGTGACCTTTATGTATTTTATTACCGACTTAAATCAAAGTATGGAACACGTACTTACGTCCTTATTGATGATGATTCTTGAGAGGTAACTCTTCGAGGTAACACATCATTTCTTTTCTTGTGTATAAGCTCGGTACTATCTCTGTTTTTGTTCATTAGAAAAGTTAATCATGGCACGACATAAAATGCATTCTTGTTTCACGAAGTTTCTCGTACCTAAACACTATTAGTATTTAAAAATAATCATAGCTATATAGTGCCTTAATAACCAATAAGTTACAGATGTTTTTCTACGTTTAACAATGAATGTTACATGAATAGAACCTAGAAATTAACAATCAAATTACTCCGAAATCTTATCTCTATCAAGCTTTTACAATCTTTTAATAAACAAGTTATGTATTCAAAGCACAGGTTTATCCGTTTAAGCCATTGTTGTAGTTAATTGAAAACCGCACAATATCTGCAATACCCAAAGCCTATAGCCGTTGTTCACGTTAACTAGGGTCGCAGGAGGTCCATTTACTTCTTAGTACTACGTTTATATTTACTTAGGTCATACAAATATTACTAAAGCTGATTACAAAATATCTTACTACTTACTAACCGCGGTTTCATCCGCGTATTTCTCCCGTTCCCGTAAGAGTTTTGTGATAAAAAAACTATCCTAAGTCCTTCGCCGGGTTTCAAAAAATCTCTGTACAAGATTTCAACCAAATCAGTTCAGTAGTTTCGAAGCCTATTCAATTCAAACAAAAAACAAATAAACTAAAAAATCGAATCTTTCCGCTTTCCAATACTATTGTGGATACCTTACAATACTTTATTACTTAATATCTGTAATACTGAAAGCTTATTGTTTATCAATGTTCTCGTTAACTAAGGTCGTAGAGGTTCTATCTACTTCTTAGTTCTACATTTATCGTGACTAAGGTAATATTACTTACTGTAAGCTGTTAACAAATCATTCTATAGTCAACAAAACTTCTAAACTAAATTATATGACCTGGTTTAAAGAAAATCGGTTTTGTTGAGAAGGCATATCGCGTTTAACTTGGTTTTACATTAATGCCCGGTTTCTGAGTCACTTCACCGATAGTTTACCTATTCGATAGCGTTAAACGTCCAGTTACTGCGTAATTTGCTTTCATACAGAACATGTTACTACCTATATTTTGCTTTGCTTGTCGGAGTCTATAGACCAATAAATAGTCATCATCTAATCCAGGAACACCCTATCAATCAGTAATTCCAGCCTAATTGACACACAAACATCCAAACTTCCAAATGTATAATATGAGCAGAATAGGGACCAGGATTAATACCTTCTTAAACTCATTAAAATAGATAGGATGGTCGAAAATGCCCTCTGAGCTTGTGCCTTAACCCATATCCCAATTATTAACCCAAGTTCACATGACACAAGCAGCTTAATACAGACTCAGTACTCATTTCCGAGCCGAAGTTGCGTATCGAAATCCCCGGGATTCGATTCAGATCCGGGACTCAAATCCCGCCAGGAGTTGTACGATTCCAATCACGGAGCCGGGATTGTTCGGCACGTGCTTTTGTCCGGCTGCATCCCGGAGGACAATACGGTACGGTCACTTTCATTAGGCTACTTTGGCTACGAATCGTTAGTTAAGAGTTAGTTGGCTTTTCCGTGGGGAGCGTCATTTCAATATGTAACTCGGTTTTGGATGCAGTGTTTTGATCTTCATGTACTAATTGCCAATTATTTTACGGTTTTTGTTATTTATTTTGTTAGAGACGTGAATTTATTTCAGTGTATTGGGGAAAACGTTCCTGGAAATAGAAACTACTTGAATTTAAAATACTACGTAAACTCAATGACACACAAAATTATCTTGCAAAATATCCAGTAAACAACTAGTTATTGAAATGCATTGGCCAATTAATATAAAGCAAATATGAGCTTTATTTGAAATTTAATAGATCATAAATAAATTAAATTTATTTCGTATGAATAATTAAAATAATTTACCATAATTTTGGAACATGACGGACTAATGCAACTTTTCTCAATTATTTCAGGTATACGACACGACTGAAAACACGCGACCGAAGAAATGGTCATCAAAACTAAAATTAAATACTTCTGGAAGCAGCAAATCATCAGAGAAGTCACCAGAAAGTCCAAATTTATATGGAACTCTAAATGGACCGGGAGGATCAGCGTTATCTAAATCAATGAAGTACGCGGAGACTTGGCTGTATGGGTCCGTCAGGACCCAAACACCACCTTTGCGGCCGAGTGTATTTACCTCCTACCCCGAGGCTCCAGGACCTGTCTTGATAAGCACTCCCCAAAAACCAACTCCACACAATTATGCAGTAATACTATGTTCCTGTCCCGAATATCTAAACGGTACAAAGAAAACAAGCTCAACCAAAGTCAGTATATGTAAGAAATGCAAAGGATCTCGCTTGCCTCTAACTATAACTGACAGTCCACGATTACTTGTAGGTGGAACAGTACGGGGTCCGCAAGTAAGTCGTGATCCTGGCATGCTTAGGGGTGGTACGGTACGTGTGCAAAGTACTAAATCAAGACCTAGTATACTTAAGCCTAATGGAGAACCTGATCCATATGATCTTATGCGCCGCAGTCGACTAGCTCCACCACATGAAACACGAATAGGGAGCCAATTTTCAACGTCACGATCCCGTGCTAAGAGTATAAGTCCTTGCCGCGTGAAAAATAAAAAACCCACACCAGAAGGGCTTAGTAAAAATCGAAGTAAATCAGTGAGCCGCGTTAATGAGTTATGGATTGATGAAGATGAGAATACTGTGGTGGATACAAAAAAGTCGATTCTATCCTGCGATATAAATCCGTACGATTTAATGAAATCATCAGGAACAAAATCGAACTTAGAAGTAGAGTTTGAAGACGATTTTAATGACTCTTATCAAGATACTCATAAGGGGCACAATAATCGTCTCAATAATTCTAAACTGGATTCAAGTGTGAAAAATATTAGCGGACAAAGGATACGTGTGTCAAATGAGTCTAAAACAAATATTGTGGATGACTTAACTGTTTACGATCCTGTGAATTTTGATCTCAAAAACTATGATTTTAAATCGGCTGATATGGCTTCGGCTTTATGTTTACCGAATATTAAAAATGAAAGTAGTAAGTTAGGAACTTTAAGTAAATCTAGTAGTAAGAAAATATTAAACACCACCTCAAATCGTACAAAGCAAAAAAGCGTGTCACCAAAACGCCCTCCAAGGAAATTAAGAAACACGAAAAATGATGAAGATAGTGAGAGCGACACTCAACGTATACCAGATAAAAATTATAAGAAGTCTTTAAATGAAAATATCCGTAATTCAAAAAATAAAATTCAAAAAACAGATGCCATAAAATCTATATTGAAAAAACCTAAAAATGATGGGAGTGTTAAAGTAGAAACATCAGATAATTCATTCGAGAATAAAAGCTTTAACCATTCACAATTTTACCTACCTAAACCAAAAGATAAGAGTATAGCTTCGTCTCAGAATATTTTGCAACGAAAAAGGGTGCAATTCCTTGTGGAAAGTGAAGAAACTAAGGTTATATATACAGCTGAGTTAAACTTACATGATAATATTGTAAAAGAGAGTCCTGAAAGTGTGGAAAATAAAGCGGAAAATAAATCAATTGCTGAACATGAAATCGTGGAAAATAGCTTGATCGAAGTTAAATCAGAATCATTGCCGAACATAGAAATTAGGGAGTCAGAAAATTCTCTTAAACAAGACGATCCCCAAAAGTATGAAGTAAAATCTAGCGATGAACAAAAATCTTCTATTTCTGATAAAGAAGATATTAAGACCGTGGAGCAAAGTTATAAATCCGAAGGTGATACTTATTTCATAATTTTTTTTATGATTAATATTTTTTTAAACGTTTCTAACAAACTATTATTTTTTACAGATAATGCTGTGCCTAAAGTACCAACTTTGCGACGCTCAGAATCCGAGAGATTAACCTCAACAATAACGATCACACCGCCAAAATTTTTAGACACTATGGCATTAAGGTCTAAGCCTAAACATGGGCATACAAGTCAAGTATTTTTAGAATCTTTGACTGAAAATGATCATGAGCAACAAAAATCCACAGAAACTAAGAATACGACACAGAATAATTGTAACGATGATAAACATGCTGTGAGACTTCAAAATGAAATTGATTTGGGAAATTTGAGTGATAGTAGTGAAATCACTAGTAATGTATTAAAAAATCTACGAAATGGAATATCAGATCTACCGGAGCCACCGCCCAGATTAAAATCAAGATCAAAGAGACAGAATTACGTAAAAACTCGTTTTGTTCGAAACAATTCGACGAGCTCTACAAGTGATGAATGGTCTGATACAAATGATAGTGATCAGCGTACAATATTAAGAGTTAAACAATATGATACAGAGGATACGAAAGAACTTTTAAAAGAATCATCAAAAGTTTTAAAACTTATCGAGAGTGAACCAAGAAAGACATCTATACAAATAAATGGAAATGAATGTTATTCAACAATGAATGTCAGCAATGATACACCTATTTATTTATCTTCCGTTGTTGTAAACGATGATTTTAACAATTCTTGCAATGCTTATCAAACTGGTACTACGGTTACTATAAGCGTGGGTTCATCAGAAAATAAAGTGAAAAAATCTAAAAGTCAAGTTTATATTGGAGCCATGTTTCCGGGAGAACAAAATAAAAATGATGACATCAATACTTATGAAGATTACTTTAATGGTAGTAACACATCAAACCAATCAAATACAAGTATATCGTCAATTTTAAGCGACCCCGTAGAGGCTGTTAAGCGCAATTTAATTCCACACGTCTGCGGTAAAAAAGATGAAAGTCCTCAAAACACGTCTCAAGATCATTCAACCAATAATGACGGCTTTCATAAAAAGAGTCCAGATGGTGGAAATTTGGTTGCAAAACTTTTTGATGATCCTTTCTTTGCACATTTAGCTGATGGCCTTGATTCAGAATTAGTAAGAAAATTAATTGAAAATTCCTTAATTAAGTTACAAGAAACAAAAAATCAGGAAGGCGCTGACAGTAGTAAAGTAACGATTGAAAAACTTATAGAGAGCTCTCTTAAGAGTATGAAAGAAGAAATAAATAAAACTGGCAATAAAAGTTACCAAGATCCCGAAAAGAAAAACGATAGCGTTGTTAATATTAGCCATAACGTTACTACGCCTGCTTATTCACAGAATGAAGACAATATCTGCTCTGCTCCCTATGAAAGTATGGAGTATGAAAGCGGTGTAGCTGGAGTTTTCTCAGACTTGGAGCCCATGTCGGATTGTTATAATGCGTCAGCTAGTGAACTATCAACAGAGGACGATACAAATTCGACAAGATCGAAATTCTATCAAATGTTGGTAGACGCAGCGATTTGTGATATCGAAACAGCTAATAATACTGATGACGATCATCACTATGAATCGATTCGCTTAAACAGCGATCCAATATATGAAGAAATTGGAGATATGCCGCCTCCTCTACCAGTGAATCCGCCACCTAATTCACTAATGCTTTTGGACGATGAAAAACGTAGTGGCTCTCGCTCTATATTTGAAGGTGCGTCAAAGTATGACATTTTGTCTTACTTAGTAGATGCTAAAGAGAGAGGAATTGATGATGAAGAAACTTATATTACCAACTACGATAATACATCCGAATCACAACCAGTATTAGAAAAGGGTAAAGAGGATAATCAAAATGAAATTAAAACACTAAAAGGAGTTGAGAGAAATACAAGTCAAATATCAAATGCATCAGATTCGAGTGAAGATAACTCACTAATAATAAACAATGAAATAGTTGAAAAAACATTGATATGTAAGAAACCATCAGCGGAGATAGAAAGAAACGATTCAGGTGTAGGCTCCGAGACGAGCAAATCTTCGAGGAGTAGACTTCAAGGAAAAATTTCACCTCGGAATTCTGTAAGCGACAAAGATACACCAATACATTTATGTGAAGATTGTGATACTGCAGTCGAAACTCAAATAACAGAGCAAGGTAAGAATGTTTATCTATTTTTGTTGCGAATTTTTTTTCTATTGAGGGGACGGAATTTTAATAATATTTGCTTACAGGATCAATATACGCTCCGTTAGTGTGTAGAAAATGCGCTAAAAAGAGGGCCGAGAGGAAGGAAATAATAACAGAAATAGTCGAAACTGAGGAAAAATATGGGCGTGATCTTCAAATTATTCTTGAAGAATTTTACAAACCAATGCTTGTAGCTGGTCTACTTACACAAGAACAATTGAGTGCTATATTCCTAAACGTGGAAGAACTCATTGATAACAACCAAGTTTTGTCTGAGAAATTAAGAGATGCACTTGAAATCGCTGTAGAACAAGGCGACGAGGTAAACTTTTGACCTTTATATATTACTACATGTGCCTCGCGAATTCATCCGCGTATAATCTTTATTTTTGAATAACTAAAGTATAAGCGTTATATGAGATAATCTTAAAGCTTATAAACCAACCTTAAAGATATAACATAATCATAAAATATATTGCGGTACTTTCGCCTTTAGAACGATCAGATTTTTCCGCCTCATATTATTAGGTCCAATATGTATACTGTCCAATAGTGTGTGTGATTAATATATTCTTCCATTTCAGGATCTATTGACAGTAAACGTCGGGAAGATCCTTCTAGAATGTTCTGGAATGCTAACAGCGTTCCAATCGTATTGTGTGAAGCAAGCCGGCGCCGCGCTGCTGCTGGCCGGCCTCGAGAAGGAGAAGGAACTCCTGAGGATATTCTTGCGCGTCTCGCAAATGGAAAACGCGGTGTTGAGGAGGATGAATCTCAATTCTTTCCTCATGGTATGTATCCGTATACGTCAGTGGTCTTATAACTACTTACTATACTACTATTGATGAGTATTATGTCTCAATATTTTATTGATTTATGATTATATCATAACCGTTTCCCATAGTTTCTGTTGAAAATGCAACGTGTTTTTCTTTCCTAATCTAGAATAAAATTTAATTTTATATTCTACCAATGAAACGCCATTTATACGAGATGAATTCATTTTTATGATATTTTCTTGAATAGAATTATGTATTTGTGTTAAATATAGTAATCTTTTATCTGCTTGCTTCAAACGTTTCATCATCTACTAGGTACCGGTTCAACGCGTGACAAAATATCCGCTCCTTCTCTCGCGTCTATACCGTGCGACCGCGTCTTGCGCCTCCGAGCGAGAGGACGTGAAAAGCGCTCAGCGCTGCGTCGAGTCCAGGCTCGAGGAGATCAACGCAGCGGCCGCGGCGGCTGCAGCGGCTGCGAGGGACGTGCCGCTGTGGCGCAGACTAGCTGCTGCGAGGAGAACTGCGCACGACCTGCACGTGGCTGATATACGGCTGAGGAAGATGGCCGTCGATGTACTGGACTGGAATCATGATGATGCCAGGTGAGATTGCTTGCTAGAGTTATAAAGGTTTAATTAGGTATGAATTTACGTTGAACAAAATACACTTGTAAATAAGCCGTTGCAAGAAGGACGGCACACGATTTGCATGTTGTTGATGTACGGCTGAGGAAGATGGCCGTCGATGTTCTGGATTGGAATCATGATGATGCCAGGTTAGATTGCTTGCTAGTTATAAAGTTATAGGTTCTTTAATTGGGTATGGATTTACGTTTAACAAAATACCCTTGTAAATAAGCCGTTGCAAGAAGGACGGCACACGATTTGCATGTTGTTGATGTACGGCTGAGGAAGATAGACGTCGATGTATGTACCCCTTATTGATATATGATTTAGTAGAAGCAGAGAGTCTGCTTCTACCAAATCAACTGCACACGGTTTGCACGAAATTGAAATTAGGCTAATATTGATCGTAGGAATTAGCACGTAATAACGAGTGATGCTGAGAGTGCTCAGAGCTGCGTGGCCTCCAACGGTAAGGGACGTCATCATGATATTACAAGACAAAATACGTACAAAATTTTTTTAGAAAAGAAAATTCAACCACATTACTTGTAACATCACGAATAAAATATTCATTTTAAATTTAATATGTACATACTTAATAAGCTTTTATAATAATTATTAAAACTTATTTGTGACTGAATGATATTGTATAATATAGAATAAATTAAATTGCTTATCTTGGTAATGCAAAATAATAAACAGTCAATTACCGTTACAATTTGAAGTCTAGACTCCTAATTACACAGTATTTATTCGAGCAATTTTATCATGTAATTATAATATTTTGTCTTCCAACGCAAATTCTGTAAAATGGCCGGGTACATTTGCCAAATTGTAGCCCGGTATATTACCTTGCCATTCGAAGGTGGGACAAATGGCCCCATTACCAGAATCATTGCGGGAGACAGGTCCATGCTCAAGATATAAGCGGTGACATTCTCGCTCGGATTAAAGCGATAAGACAATGAAATTGCATTCCTTTTCACGAAATTATCTTTCCCTGAACAAAAGATTAAAAGAAAACGAAGAACAATTAGCATTAATGTCAGTATCACAAGCTTGTTGTTAAAAACTTGATAATAGCTCTCAATTGGCACATTATTTCGTGACTGTAAAGAGCAGGCATTTATGTATAAGACTTCAAACTTTTACATTGTAATGTTCAAGATCATACCATTAAAGTCGTATTGCTAATGAGAAGTCCGTTCGTTACTTATCCCATACATCTGTTAATCGTCGCTTTAGTGGCTCTAACAACGGCGAATGCAATTCTCGGAGCCTCTTTATTGCTTTAAAGCTACACAAATAAAGCAATTACACCTGTAATGAGGAAATAAGTTTGAGACACGAATTTGAAACCCCTTTTTTAGTGGAAAAGTTATTAATGAATGCTGGTACGGAATTTAAACAGATTTGATTATGGAGTCTTTAGTTTGCGCTGTTTATCACTGAATTAAATGTGATTTTTGTGTGGAATTTTTATAGAATTTAATGGAGTCTCGCATTCTTTGCGGAATTGGACGTCAGGTCGAAGTAATAATACAGTCATTATTCAAGTATTATAATTTAATTTTTTAAATGATAGGAAACAAATGTCGAAGAATTTATTACACCTACTAAAATATTAATATAAGTGTTGCTGATATAAATGTGCATCAGAATTATCAACACAGTCCGAACAAAAAAGTTTTCCTTGAATTATTATTAGATAGAAAAAAAATGTATAGGTAGAGAATTATTATTTATTCTATAATTTATTTGATTTCCTATCTAGGTTCGCCATGGAGGGCAAGCTGCTATTCACACAACCGAACGACAACAACTGGCGCAAGGGCCGCACTATCAAGCTGATGCCGATTAACGCTCTTTTGGTAACTAATGGAAAGGTAAGGAGTATTGGCGTCAATTGTTTAAAGCTTATTATTCGTTTTATGTTAAACCAGGCCAGCATGGATTCTTTTCATATGGCAGGCAAAAGAGTATGACATTCACTCGATGTCAGGCAACTACCGCTGCCTAACACCAAAAGATTCGAAGGTGCTTTCCTAGCTTTAGGAAAGAGAACCTTCTGTTTGACTATTATATTTCACAATTATTTACTGTATTATTTTTGTTCTAAAATGCCTCCGTCGGGTGTTTTTGTTTAGGCTTCTAAAAATATTTTTGTTTTTTTTTTAAATTGGACTATTAAAAGAATGATCTTGATATTGTTTCTACTTTTCTAGCTTTTTGAAAATAACAATTTATCTAGTAACATTGCTGTGTTGAACACTATTGTTGCTTTGAGTATATTTCGTTAAATCGCTCCTCGGTGCAGCAAACTTTCTAATGGACCGAGTTTCGTCTTAGTTATAGCTTCCGCCCGTTGCCCGGTTATGTTGTATTGATATGAAACATTTAGAGTTGATAAAGTACAACAACTTATTCATTAAAATAAGATTTTGGAATGATTTTTCTATCTAAATATTGTGTACTTCATTGAAAACATTTTATGTATCAGCCATTTTCATAGTAACTCTAGTCGCCAGAAGTTGAATTGTACCATATATCTAATATTTTCACTATTGTTCTGTTTTGATTTTATTGTAAAAAAAATATGATAGAGATCTGAGAGATTGTTTAAAATAATACTAGAATTAAAGTTAATAACTTGACCTAGAAAACGTCAACATTAGCAACAAAATATCTCACTTTATAACCCAAAGTAAACACCCCTTTTTCAGCCAACGAACACACACAAAACGAACGAAATACGGGAAACGAGAGAAGCGAGAGACCGGGAAGCGCGCGAACGCGAAGGCGAAGCGTTATTCGCTCGCAGCGGGGTTCGCGAAGCTGCGTTACTACTTGTGAGGGAAAAGGCAGGAAGATACACACTTCAAAGAGAACCATTGTTTTTGGATCGATGCGTGGTCGCTGCGGATCATGAGCCTGAACATTTCTTTGAAGTTCACGAAATTACTACGAAGGATTCCTATATATTTAAGGTAAGCATCTCGCCGTTCCTCTGTCTCATCCTTATGTTAGGGAAGTCATTCTTGTATATTAAGAGAATTCATATATGTTTGAGATCAGAATGCCCTGGTAATGAAAGCCCTGTCTATAACCTAAAGTCAAAATTCTGGACACATTGAAAAGTTCACAAAGTTGTCCACTGTCGGTTATATGTCAATCTCGAATCCGATCTCCAATACTGCAAATTGGATGCTCAAAGTCGATTTTGACTCGCGTGCACCTCGCTGCAGAAAAGCGGTGTCAGTGATCCTTTGATTCCTACGCATAACTTACGTAAATATCTTATTGTACTTCTTTGAAATGTTAAAATATATTAAATAATCGTAAAGATCAAATTAGTATAATTTGCAGCTCATTTTTTGTTGTGTCATTGTGATAATTTTTGTCACACTTAAAGTGGCAAGCTTATTAAAAATGGACTTCAAAATCTTAGACATTCTGATACATGGATAAAACTACTTCTTACATGAGAGCAAAACTATTGGTCACATGTCAATCTCGAATCCGATCTGCAATACTGTAAATTGGAGCTCAAAAGCCATAAGTCGATTCCAACTCGCATGCACCTCGCTGCAGAAAAGCGACGTCAGTGATCCCTATAACGCATAAATTACATAAATATGTTTGTATTGTTCTTGTTATAATTTATAGCTCAGTCTTATGTTGTATCATTCTGAGAATTTTTGTCACACTTAAAGTGTAAACTTATTAAAAATGGACTTCAAAATCTTATACATCCTGATACTCTTGCAAACATGGATAAAACTACTTCTTACGGATTCGAGATTGACATGAGCCAAACCATTGGTCACGTGTCAATCTCGAATCCGATCTCCAATACTGTAAATTGGAGCTCAAAAGCCATAAGTCGATTCCAACTCGCATGCACCTCGCAGAAAAGCGGCGTCAGTCGCTCGCTATACATTCGCCACGAACCATTGCACTCAACGGAATGCATTTGTTTAGCAATGCCATTTCTGTTATCGGCCCGTTTTTAGGATTTACTCGATGCTTTGTGTACGTGCTTAGTGATTGATGTTTTGACGATGTTTTTGCATACGACTTATTTGTAGGTACGGTTTCATTTTGCTAAATGAGTTAGGAAAGTAATTAATGCGGTGCAGGTTTTTATCTTGATCCGTTATTGTTTGCAATGTCATTCGGGTTAAGGTTTAATAACACAGATTGTTTTAGTGTTCGAATACTGAAAATACTCCCGCGTTTACTATGTGATGTTTTCCTCGTGAGGTTTAATCATTATTTTTGTCTTGTTGAAATATCGATATACTTCTCAGACTTATAGAATATTCCTCATATTATGCTTCATCGGAACTAACTTTTATTCAAGTCGCAACTTACATAAGACTATTTATGCAGGAGTAAAACTCGGTTCTAACTAAGTTTGACGTAATATCAGGAACACCTTGTCTTAGATTCCTTCGTCCACTTGTATACTGGATGAAACGTATTTTCATAAATACACGTTATACAGATGCATATACGAAGGTTTTGCTTTTAAAATGTATTATCTACCAGAACTTTATGATATTTAGCTGTTTTGTGACTTTGCTCCCGTAGCATAAAATACTCAGTAGAGATGCCCGTTACTCAGTAGAGATGCAATTTTCTAATGGTGAACGATTTTTTGAAATCAGTCCAATATTATTTTTTGTAAAAACGCTGTATTTTTTGTATGTATTTTTTTATGCATGTAACATAAAATAATTCTATAATATCTCGTGCGCAGATGGACTCTCTCTTCAGAATGCCCGAAATCGTTCAGCGAAGCAGGTATTACAGAAGTATAGACTAATAATAATCTTCATTTCGTTTTCCAGGCTGATGAGAGCGCTCGAACACGTACTTGGTACCGCCAACTGCAGTACCACGCTCAAGGCGCCGGCGCCTGGCGCAAGAGACGGAACGCGCTCGCTAACATCATGATCAACCCTATGCTTACTAGGAATTAGACGAAGAAAGCCTATTGAATAAAAACTTAAGGGGAAATTTTGTAAGAATATTAAGAAATTTTGGAAGAAACTCAGAGATTTAGATGTGAAAGAAGTTATCCAAATGATCAACCCTATGCTTACTAGGGATTAAACAAAAACATTTCATAAGAACTTAATTGGAGATTTTGGAAGAAAATATAGGAAGAAAATCAGAGATTTAGATGTAAAAGAAGTTAGCCAAAATGATCAACACTATTACTAGGAATTAGACGAAGAAAATATATTGAATAAGGACTTATTGGAGATTTTGGAAGAAAAAATATCAAGGAACTCAGAGATTTGGATGAGAAGATGTGGAAACTTAGACTATGAAAAGAATTAACCAAGAAGATCAAAGCAATGCTTACTATAAATTAAACGAAGAAAATATATTGAATTAGAACTTGATTGGAGACTTTGGAAGATAAAATAGCAAGTGACTCAGGAAATAGGATTGGAATGAAGATGTGAAAATTCAAAGTTTGAAAGAAATTTACGTAAATGATCAACTCTATACTTTCTAGAAATTAGACAAAGAAATAATATTGAATTTGAACTTGATTGGAGACAGGAATTAGTATGGGAATGAAGTCAAACCCGAAGCTTGAAAGCAAATTAACTTATCAAAACTAATACCCTGGATGGTACATTGAAAACAAAATCATGGATAGATCTGAAGATGATGAAATGATATATGAAATATTTGAAGATACGGGAATGAATTGTAAAAGCATAATACTTCGATGATCCTAAATTGAATTAAACAAATATCATTGAAAAAACGGGATTATTCTGAAAAGAAGAAAAATACTAGATCGTGGAAAATTACATAATATTAAATCCTAATGTAGGTATAAATGAAAATGTTATCGCTGACGAAAAGATCTGATCTATTTTAACTTTGAATAAACAAAGTTTAAATAAATCGTGCTTTATCAACTTAATGATATTTTCGTTCAAGATTAAAGTTATTGCATTTGAACCCCACCTGAATTTGAGATTCACAATTTCCAATTCAAATGCATTTATAATTAAGTGCAAATTTGTGTAGAAATGCCTTTTCCTTTACCAATATTATTATTATTTTATGTAAAAAATAAAGTGCGAAACCATTCTGCTTTTTATTAAAACATTCCCTTACTTTGTATATTTATGTATTTAAAATGTTGTAGTTACTTTATTAAAATAAAATGTAAGTTTAAAGCTTTCAAATACTTTAGTCTGATGGTTTTGTGTTCTTAAAATAATGTTTAAATGTATCATACTTTCCTATATTATTGTATGAGCTAAATAATTATTTGCCACTAGTTAAGTTAGCGTATACCAAAATTTAGTATTTTTGTGCCCTAATATTTTAAACAATATCTAAATAGCTGTGATATCCTGAAATAATTGAAAAAAGTAACGGTTACAAAATGTAGCATTGTTATTTTAACTGTTAAAAATAACTTCTTGTACGTAACGGTATCAAAATAGCTTCCTGACTAGTCTTAAGGTGTTTAATATTTAAAAATTAAAAATATTTTAAATAATTTGTATTTATTGTATGTATTTTATGTAATTAGAACAGAAATGCTAAATGTAGATCAGTTTTCGCCTTTAATGTTATTTTTGTTAATTATTAGTTGAGGAGAAATGGAAATAAATAAATTTATAAAAATAAGTTGTTTTTTACTTCGAAATATCGCCATCATTAAGTTTATAAGGGTAATAAACGTTTCTATTCCTTTGATGAAAGATAATTAAATAATATTTAGATCATTAATTTTCTTTTTACAATTAAAATAAACGAAGAGACTCTCCATTCTACCGATGTTTTTTAATGTATGTTACCGCATATCAGGACCGAATTGAATAATTCTAAAGTCGGTGCAAAATGTTGTTAAATTGAAAATAAGTAAAGGCACCAATTTTGTATAGATTTTTTTTATTTTCTACTTTTTAGAATGAGAAAGTCAGTTCTATTTTTTTAGCGAAAAGTTTTTAGCTATACTGTGTAAATACATGTATCTCCAATTAATTTTATTTTTAATTACGAACTTCGTGTTTCTCTAGATTGACGTAAATGAAACTTATTTGCGTCTCTAGTGATCGTTAATTAGACAAGTTTGAGATTACACGGGTTGATGGTACAACACGTGTCGCGTGAGGTCATGATATGTATAATTAATCCTATTTATATTATAAATGTGGGTTTTGATGGCATTTCGTATACAGGTAGACTATTAGCTGGATAGATGGTAGCTTTTGTTGAGGTAAACGCGAGCGAAGACGCGGGAACAAGCTAGTCTGATACAAAATTTGAATTGTTTAAAGTTTCGTTAGTGCACACGTCGCATTGTTGATTACAGGGCAAGAAACCTCGAGTTGGAATCCCGGAATGGAAAAATTTTATTCTTTACTTTATAATTATAACACAGGGCTTTACATTTACAGTTTCTACAATGCTAAATTTCTAATGTTTTTGGCGAGAGTTCTATGCTATAATATACTATGAATATATTAAGATCCTCTCATACTCCATCGTTCCACTCTTTCACGCAAAAACTATTGCACCGATTATGATGAAAACTGGTATTATATAGGTAGTGGTTCATAATTACATATAAGCTACTTTTAATCCCGGAGTTGCCACGGGATCAGAAGTTACGCGAATAAAACCGCGGGGCGCAGCTACTTTCTCCCAGTTTAGAAAATTAGTGTAGTACTTGAATTAATGAATTTGTACTGATTGATGGATGGCATGTTATTCATTATTTAAAATATACACAGATGATAAAGATTTTTAAATAGCTTGAATAAGAATATACACAATTGATATACTTATATGCATAGACGAGAAAAACTCACAAACAAATGAGTAAACTCAATTCCCAATAACACTGATTTGTAGTTCGCAGTGACAGCGAATTTCAGTCACAAGTTTAGATTATTAAACATTCAATATCAAAAGCGAACATAGAAAATAATCCGCAGAACTTAGCGTCGGTTAACCTCGAATGCGGTCCCAACTTACCTACAGTTTCAACAGAATTAAGTTCTGCAGAGTTTCGAACTTGTATTCCATTACAATGGCCTACAACCGTATTGTAATTAAGGACTGCGTTTATAATGGTAAGTATGTATGGAATGGATTGTATCATGTTTCATTTCATTATTAAAATTACACTATTCTTAACGACTATCGAGCTAGGCAAAATTAGCCCGTGTTACAGCCAGTGACTTCTTACAATTAGTGTTGCAAGTGAAATTGGTTATACAATTAATTGCAGTTACAAACTACATAACTTAATCAATCAATATTTTAACAAAAATTATAAAGTTAATTGCAAGTCAAATAATGTATATGATTTGGAATTCTAGCATGATGACAAAGTGGCCCCCCATATTCATTACTATATTTTGTGACGAATTCGGGGTATTCCTATTCTTTTAAATATATTCTAAACATAAAATTATAATACCTAAATAAGTTGGTGGCAAACAGCCGACGCTCACGCTACGCCACTGTTGCAGTTGTAGTGCTAAACGTGTTAATCACTAAACCAACAAGGCCATCATGTCTACTTTTTACCAGGTATTAATGCAACTGAAAGGATTCCTTAGAAATTGTTAGCAGATAGAAAACAATATTTATTAATGAGACAAAATAATATACAATTCAATTAAATACCTGTTTTTTCCTTCCGCAATGAAGAGCAATACAAGCAAATAAAATAAAATATCATTTTTATTGATAGCCGGGTATGCGGATGCAAAAATTCGATTTCGACTGGCCGCTAAAACAGTGGCAAGTTAGTTTTTCATTGGTCCGCTGCAATAGTTTATTTTACGGCGCAGTTAAATTCAAATTGCAACGAACTCTGCGTCCTTTTATCGGACCAATAAAGAGGGATGACTGTCGTAAAAATTATTTTATGGTCCCATTCAGACGAGGGTTGAGTGAAACAAAGGTATACCATATTGAAACAATTATTATGAACTTATTTGTATCTGATAATAATCCTGATAAGGTTTATGAGCTTGGTATTAAATAAATTTAAGAGCAGATAATGTCAAAGTATGGATAAATGAAGACTATTCAACTAGTACTTTTACTACATTTTTATTTGATAAATTATGAATAAAGTGTGATTTTTAAGTCGAAGGACGCTATCAAATCAACATTAGTTCATTATTATTTATTTTAGCATTAGTTTAGCTAGCGTCATATTTTCTATAATATATTATTGCTAGTCTGTGTGTATTGATTATCTGTGCTGGTTAACGTTTAACATGGGCTGTAAAAATAATATCTGAGGCGGCATGTAGGTAAAAGGATAAATAATGTAAAAATAAGATATAAAGAAATATATCGTGAGAAACCCACTCATTGTTATGAAAAGGTAAATTAATAATTGGAATTATACAAAATGTTAGAAAAGCTTTTGTTCTTGAAATTTATGATTATCTGGTTATGTTAGTACAAGTATTTTGTTTGAACTGTTTAAATATATCATATAAAAATGAATTTTATTAATGAAATGCCTATTCTCTGAGCTGTGGTTACTACTTATAAAACTGCAACTAATTTATGGAAAATAATGTAACGAATGTGTCCTAAACTAAGGCATTGTGATTCGCTCAAAATATTCTAATAAACTCACGTCTTTAAACTCACACATAAATGATAACGTTCACCACCCAAATACTGCGCTCGGTATAAAATACACTTTGTATGCAGACATAACTACCGCTAACCCGATCATAGATGCAAAAACAATGCTTATCGGGAAGCTATAATCCTATTAGAGATAATGCCGTAATGTCTCCACTATCTTGTTAATCGCTGGTAATGCCAGTTTCGGGAGTTTGCCGTCTAATCCCGTTTAAAGTCACTCCACTATTAATTGAAGCGTTTGTACAGATTATACATTTTATTCGAAACTAGCTTCGCTTCGGAACTTCTATCATGTTTCTATGTGAAGTCGTGTTTGGTAGTTTTAGCTCTCTTATATTGCTTTACTTTACAGAAAAGTGGTTTGAAATTGTAGCATTTAAATAACTCTTTCTTGATTGATCAATCAAAAGCTCTATGTTTCGACATATTTCTTTAATATTTCATTTCTATTACCCACTGGTTTTTGCGCGCGGCTTCGCTCCCGTAGCATAACGTTATAATATAGTCTGTTCATGAGGGATAATGTAAGATTGCAATGGTAAAATATTTAAATCGGTCTAGTTGTTTCGAAGCCTATTCAATTCAAACTAACAAACAAAATCTATTATACCGGTAACAAATTTCATGCATACAGACTGCGGTGGTAGCCATCAGGTGACCCACCAGTTCATTTGCCTAAAAATGCTTTTAGCTCATCACACACAATAATTTCATTTACTACTTAAATACAAAAAACATAATAATAAAATTATCACTACATAGTATAAAACAAAGTCGCTTTTTCTGTCATGTGTCATGTTGTATTCCCTATGAACGCTCAAATCTTTAAAACTACGCAACGGATTTTGATGCGGTTTTTTTTAATAGATAGAGTAACTCATGAGGAAGGTTTTTATCAGCATTGCACCCGTGCGAAGCCGGGGCGGGTCGCTAGTAGTACAATAAAGGTAATTTTATTTTTGTAAAATAGGGAAGTTAGAGAATTAATGAATACGATGGTATCTTGTTATATTAACGAAATTTTAATAAACATATACAATAAATGAAATAGAATAATGTATTGTAACAGCGAATCTAAACAGCGTGAGGGTTTGGAATACAGAATAAAAGTTTGCATTTATATCCTTTGCTTACACATAACTTCACAAAGATATAAATGATCTTACGCGCGAAGTGACAGTAAAAATAGTCAAGTTTATACCCAGTATATGTTACCTGGATAACTAAGTGTACTTTAGAAATGCGACTGCTTTAGATTTTTCTCAATGTGTTTACTTGAAGGAACTTAATGCATACTTGAATTTTAAATTGTAACTGTAGTCACTTCATTGAATATTCTTATGAGCTCTGCCATTTTTAAGAACGCTTTTAACGTTGATATTCATCCTTCAATGAATTTGATTTTAAAATTGCTTTGGACGGGTAATCGTTTAATGAACGTAGCTGGTCCTTTCTGCGCGATTTAGTTAAATTTTATTACCGATTGGGAGTAGCTCAACGAAAAGACGTTTAGCGACTTTTATGACTTCATAAAACAATCATGTCGTATACTTAATGATCGACTACGACTAGTAAAGGCTTGGTTACTGACTAATCTACTAATGTTGCTTAATGAGGTAATGGAATACTATTTCGATAATCGTGATTAAATTATAGGTTAACAAGACATGCTTAAAAAGTTACAGTTATTTTAAAAATTCGTTAAAATTACAGTTAAAATGATAAAATAAAACGTTGATAACAGAAGTAAAATAAAAAAATAACATAATTAAATACATAAAGCTACAATGTAACGAAAATAATATATCTTAGATAGTTTTGTCGCAATCTTAATCCCATTAGCTTAATATTAGTGCAATTTGTCTTAAAGATTTATCAATAAACGGTCTTAGTGATAGACTTATTAATAGGTTTTTATTACCTACAACTATCCTAGTTCCCCTAACTATCCAAAAGTATAACCTATAAGAAAGTTTAACAAAATATTTGTGTATTTATTTAATTTGTGTCACAGTTACACTATTTTAGCAGAGCTATTCAAATTTAGAATATTAGTTAGAATATTAGCTATATTCAAAAATCATACAAAACCATCCTCATTACCAGCCAACGCTAGATCATTCCATTGTTACGAATATACCCATTGTTTAACACACAAGAAACACAAAAGCGCCGTACAATTCTGTATCACGCTTCTAGTTACAATCGGCACCTCTTAACCCTCAGTAAATGAGGAAGGCATTCAAGGGAAACGCTCAGCCAACGATTGCAAGTCAAGTCTTTCAAGGCACCGAATGATCTCAACCTTTTTAGGGACGTCTATGACCGAAAGTGAAATGAGCTACTATTACAAGGCTGTAGGGAATCTAGAAGAGTCTTAAAGTAAGTTATATTCCTATAACAATATTTAAATTGGGGGTTGTTCTTACGGAACACATTGCAAAACTTGTTTTTTATTATAATAGTACTTTATATTTTTGGTACACGTTAATTTAGAATATGAATTATCTAAAAAATATTGATTAATACATTGTTATTCCCTTAACATTCAAGAGTGAAGGTCAATGAAATTAATGTTCTAAATGTATCATACTATGTAGGCTATACATATTTGTTGCCGCATCAATTTTAGGTAAATGCATATCAGTCGAGGATAATAGAATAGTAAGTAAAAAAATATAAAAACGCTCATAAGATTTTTTAAATGTTATATAAATAGCATACAAAAATAGCTTGTATTACTCGTGGATAATGTAGCTTACGAATGGTGAAAGAATTTTTAAAATCGGTCCAGTACTTTTTGAGCCTATTCATTACAACCAAACAAACAAACAAAAAGTTTTCCTCTTTATAATATTAGTGTAGTATAAATTTGGTTGAATGGGATTTGGGAGCCTAGCCATCTAAATGCTACTTCTTTATATCAATGCATAAGCATTCATATTCTACATACACCAACCAATTACCATCCAAAGCACCATACACAAATATTCCACATAATTTCTTCTAGAATATATAGAGCTGTGTTATGTTCTGTTTATAGCAATGTACACCCGGGCTAAGACAGAATAGCTACAATCAGAGGCTGCGTGAAGCCGCACTGAATGTCCCTCATTCGTCACTAACACTACACTCCTAAGTGCTGCTCGTTGCCACGTCTCCGGGACTATATATTAATGTTAAGAAATACAAGGAAATAAAATGTATGTGTTAATATAGATTGAACATTAATGGACAACCGAGAGGTACTGCGTTCGATCTTTGGCGAAGACGTAACAAAATGATTCAGGACTGATCATCTGGCATTGACCCGATTGGCGCAGTGAATATGGCCGTAGTTTATTAAGCCGGCGGCTGTAGGTTCGTTCCCAACGAATAGAAATGACGATGTGAGGAAAATTGTAAATTTTTGCTGTCTAGCCCTTCATTTATCTAATATAGTATGTAGTATATACAAAAAATCAATATGAGTTATTCTATTAGATGTCTAGTCTCCAGCTTGCACTAACAAGCTTTGCTTTGTTTAGGACTAGATGGCGTTGTGTTAAATGTCCAGGAATATTTCTTTTTATTTATATTCTTGCCTTTATAATAATCGAATCGAAATCAAATAAATCAGAAAAACGAAAGAAAAACATATGCCCCATGTCCCATAGGGGACTTCTCTTTCAATATAGAATACGTTGTCTATTTCCATTTGCAATATGTGATGTGAATTTCCAATCACAGTTTAAATTAAGTTACGCAGGGCTTTGTAGATGATTGACTTTTTGATCGCCAGATATATGCCAATTTGAAAGTGTTTGATATATTGAATGCAAATTGTAAGTTTTCCACAAATAAAATGTATTCAAATATTTTCATATTTTATACATTTGATTTTAACTGATTTATGTGTGTTCAAATAAATAGATAGTAAATCTAGTGGACAGAAATGGAATTTAATTCTATGTAGAAAATAAATTGCCAAGTTGCAACATAATTTATGCATTCGTAACTTTTTAAAATAATAGTCGTCTTCTAAACAATTAAAACTTTAACAATAATTTAATATTCTTTAGTTACGGCATTATGTATCCAAGTATCCAAGTTTTTGCAAATTTTACAGGAAGTTATCTCAAGATAACTAGAAGATTGTGTAATTAAGAGTTTTTAGTTATAAAAATACTGTTTTATAAATTTGTCTTTCCTGTTGCCATTGTCTTTATACGTCTTTTATATGTTAATTTGATTTAAAAATTTCAAACTTGCTAAATAGTTTAAGTAAAGTTTTCACAATAAAATTTGGTTAATGCAAGTTAGGGGTACTTTAAAAACTAGAGTTTAAAAATAAGAGACATACAGAATAATTTGTGTATAAACATAAAAGAGCTGAACATTTACGGCTCCTGCGACACAACTTACATTTTTACGTTCATTTGAAATTTAAAGTGTTTTAGCGTGTGTTATAAAATACTTGGGAACATAGAGAATAATGTAAACGGGGTAATATAAAACATTTTTGCTTCATGAATTATATAAAAACCATCTTTATAAAATTTGCGTCTTGCATGTTTATATGTCTTTAGGAATTGTAACCAAATCGTATTCCGGTTCAAAATCGATGCTATTTTTCTTGAATTTTTCAGGAATTGAATCTTTTCCTAGTACCTACTTTTATGACCATTACTTTTGTTTTACGAGTGTTCAAAGATGGTTTACAACGTTATTGGGAAATTGCTATAATAGGTGACCGCCGTGTGTGAATCCAAATGACCATAATGAACTTTTTAGTGCACTTTGGGAAAAAATTCAAGAAAATACCAGAACACAATTATTGTCAATGAATAATTTGTTGCCAAAATGTCCGGCTGAGTGATTAGAGAGAGACAAATGGGCGCGTTGATATGTCCCTAATTACGAGCATAGATTACGGACCGCTCTCAGAGCGCCACCCATAGATTACTGACCCAAGTAAGCACGGTTTGATACTTGTTGTGTAAATCTAATTTTAGTAGAAACGTTATTGCTTTACATCAATCTTCATCAAGTAGACCATTCCCGATATCTTCTAGTAAACACACCTATTAGGCCATTTTTGTGTCGTACAAATTATTCATCGTCTACTTCAATAATGTTGTGATGAGAAGCGGTTCCAGGAAATTCCAGAACATTATGATTATTAGTGAAAAATTGGGCACGAGTGTCTGGCTGAGTGATTAGAGAGAGAAAAATAAATTAGCACGTTAATATGACCCTAACTACGGACCCTTCTTAGGGCGCCACCCATAAATTACAGGCAAAAGTAAGCATGTTTGATACGTATTGTATAAGTCTTATTTTACATCAATTTTTCCGTATGTCTTCTAGTAAATAAAAAACACACCTATTAAGTCGTTTTTGAGTCGTACAAATTATTCATCATCTACTTCAATAGTGTTGTGATGAGAAAAGGTTCAAGAAAATTCCTGAACATTATGATTGTCAGTGAAAAATTGGGCTCAAGAGTGTCCGGCTGAGTGATTAGAGAGAGACGAATGGACGCGTTGATGTGTCCCTAATTACGATCATAGATTACGGGCCGTTGGGAGCGGTTTGATCATTTCGGAAACTGTTTCTAGAAACTTCCATTGTTTCTATTGAATTCGATGTAATACGGCCGTAGCGTGTTATAGGGTGTTCTTATTATGTATATAATATTTCTATAGGATTTATAATAATGACTTATTATTTTACGTAGGATAAGAGGAAGTTCACCGTAGGGTTCATTCAGCAAAAACTTGCATCCTGTAAGTTATAGTTGAAACCATAATCACTGAACCGACGTAATTTCAGGCACATTTTTGATAATTTATCGCCCCTATAATGTACATACATTTATAAATAAAATTTAATTGCGATCATAATTAACGTAAATTTTTAATTAATTGTCTAATTGCTTAAGACTGAGGAGATTAAAAAATCTTTTGCATCTTTCTTTCCACGCAAATAATTCTGTAATCTCAAATGAATATTAAGATGTCGTCAAGAAATTAAATAGAGCCCACAAAATGTTAATTTATTTTTCTAAGGTAATCTTAAGGGCTCGTAGATTGTTATGAGGCCGAGATATCGCTGTGAGTAATTTCGTTTATAATTAAAAAGGTTTTAGAAACCACGTAAATTTTCATTTGATATTTCTAGAGAATTCCATTTAATAAGGGACAATCACAGTCAAGCGCAATTTAGCGTAGGGCAGTGGCAGACAAATTAATTTGGAACTATAAGATCTCTGAAATTATTCAACATATTTACTGAGTTAATTTCAATAAAGACTTAAAAATTTTTTGGAATATATTGTGAAGCGAAGATCGCTGGAGGCTACTTGAAGTCACGGCCAGGTGGACAGAAAATGTTATGTTAATTTTTACTTTCTACAAAAGTTTTAAATTAAGGACCTCAATGTTAAACATAAAAAAGTGACATTTATATCTTGTCTTGATAACTTTACCCTTTAACAGACTAGCATATATAACAAAAACAGGTTATTTTTATCGTGTCGGTGAAAACGTATAAAATTAGTTAGCCGAAACTAGCAACAAACATAACTGAGTGAGCTGTGGCTTTTTCACAAATCCTGTTGATGCGACGTAGGATATTCTGGTATCGAAGAATTCCTATCTAAAATTGGAGTCATTTTACCTTGTATTTATCACCAATAATTCGAACTAAGACCGAAGAGGTTCGACATATGCACAAAAATGCTTTAGTTAAGATAAGTACGAAAACAAGTATTAAAATCACAAATTTCTATTACAATTTAAGATGCCCTTTTAAAATTTCAATTACTCGTATTGATTACTATATAATAATTGGAGCTGAAAACTTACATATTTTACATGTCATACAAGCATATAAAAAAGCAGGATATATTCAATATGTCGGTGAAAATGTATAAAATATTTGAATAAATCTCAAAGCGCTAGTTAGCCGAATCTGGCAACAACCATAACTGGGTGAGCAGTGGCTTATTCACAAATCCTGCTGATGCGGCGAAGGATATTCTGCTATTGAGAGAGTAGTGGTGGTTTTTGCTCGAGAAAAACACGATAGTACATACTTATTTTGGGTAAATGTATGTATATATGTATGTGTGTAAGATATGATTTGTTCAGAATGTTATTCAGACCCTGTATTAATAATGGCTCCCCAGACCGATTTCGACCATGGTGGCCAATCTCAACAGAGATTAGCCAGCTGCGCAGATATTATAGTGCACAAGTGTACGCGCGAACACAGGCGCACTCTCTTTTCCTTTTACTCTCATAACCCGATGGGACTGCAGACCGACACGACCGGAGAGAGATCAGGCGCAGGACCGACGGCTTTATGTGCTCTCCGACCCTATATTACCCCTACCATTGCTAAGTTAATACAAAGAAAAGTTTGTTCGTTTGTTTTTTACAACGTAAATCTTCGAAACTATCGAATGGATTTTAAAATTCATTCTTTTATGATATTCATAAGGAACACTAGTTATCTAATATCATACAACGTGGGTAAAATTGCTGGACACAACTAGCTGGACACAACTAGCTGGAATTTAATAATTAAAGTTGAAATTAATAAGCCAATTCGTTGAAACTGCTCTGAGAATGAAAATCTGCTTTAAAGTGAATTCTTGTAAACTTGAAAGTTGATAGAACACATTAATTATTTCTAGTAAAACATTTGAGCATCATTTTGATGTTAAATAATATTTTTTTATAATTACAAAGTACATATTTTTAAAAAGGATCAGTGTTACCACATACCAGTTTAAAACCACAATACATGCGAGTATTTTAGGAATTGTTACATTATACCATGTGTTTATTTATGCAGTTTGAAAATTAAAGGGGATTTAAAGTAAGCGGTATGAATCACAGGATACGATATTAGCATAAAAGATATTTTTATTAATACAGCATTAAATTCTTCTATTCACCATAATTATTAATAAGGAATGTCATTCATATTAACATTATAAAAATGAAAATACATAAAATTAAAAACATTTTTAGTCATAAAAGTAATCTATTTCTACTCGGGTCGCAGGGTGTATTAAATATCCCAATTAAATATATACTTATACAGTTTTATATAATTCAAATATCAAAGGTTTTTTTTTTTATGTCTATACCATCAGCATCCACTCCACATACTTTATATCCCCTATTTTTTTTCAAGACTGCATAGATAAACATCTGGCATATGGAATAATTTATTTAACTCAGTACCTCAGAATAATGCCGTTTTCTGCCGCCACCGCAATGCAGCAGACGGATTACCAGCGCCTTTTTTCAATTAACAAGCAAAATGCGATACAGATTTACATCTAATCGTATAATAAGGCAATTTTTTAAAATCATTTTTATTTTGCTGATAGTTTCTGTTCATATATCATAAGGCTATTTTCTTACTTGCCGCAGAATAAGACTATTTTCTTGCCGCAATACATCACTAGGATTACCAGCGCATCTTTTTCAATTATCAAGCCAACGCAACCAAGATTTAGATCTTAACGTAATCTTCAATGAGGCTAGAAATTTTTTACCTTTAAAGACATATTTATTTGAGTATTCCGTTTCATAACCATTATTAACATATTATTATTAGTAATTCTATTATTATTTGAAATAGGGACCTTTTCTGCGAACAACGTAATGCAGCAAACAGATTACCAGCGTTCTTTTTTCAATTAAAAAGCAAAGCGTAATAAAGTTTTATATCTTAACGTTATCGATAGCTAAATTCACGTTTTACAAATACAATATATATGTTTTTTGTTAAAAATGCCAACGTGAAGATTTACATCTAAACATAATCTGTAATGAGGAGCGACCTTTTATAAACAGATCTCAAGAAATGTTTTAATGAAGCCGGTAGGCTTTTTTTCTAGTTAGGATGGGCTTGTGGAGTTATTTTAAAACTGGGTAAAATTTTAATGCTATAAGATGTATGATAAAAATTATCGGAAGACTTTAATTTCAATTTTAAATTAATTATAAATGACATGAAGTTGATATTTCATTTACTGTAAACAAATTAATATTTACTTATTATCTAACATTATATTATCCAAATAAATTACCTGTGCACAAAATATTTTGATTTAATCATCCAAATAATGTCATTAAATCACGTAATTTCGAGTGCAAAGTCTATACGGAAATTTCCGCTTCATTTTCCGCTGCAGTTAATTAAACTAGGATACCTTCAATTTAATTTCGCCTTAACACCTGCCACCGAGAAGAGCGGGAAGTGTTGTAAGTTTCTTTGTAAAGCGCAAAATCCTTCATTAGATCTATTAGTTTGTTACGTCTAAACTAGGTGTGAAGTACTGGGATTTTAAAGTTATATTTGGCTAAGAATGGGCGACTGGTGAAGTGAAATGTTAATAAATGCGCAGCGCGGGAAACTGATTAGGAAGAAATTAATAAATGTCACTTAAAAAGACGTAGTTAACGATCATAACGGCTGGTGTTTTTTATTTGATCGTAAATTATTTTATTTGATCTACTATACACAAAAATATAATATTTTTTGTCTCCTAAATACCCGAATATTAAATATGTTATTAAGGCGCAGTTGATGAAAATTTGAGTTTAATGATTTGCTACACCATACATTCATATTTTAGTGTGCACTCCGTTCCTTCATTTTCATAGTCCGATGGGACGGAAATCTTACACGACTGCAGGAAATAAATCTTAGGACTTATAGCTTTACGTGCACTCCACAGTATGGAGTGCATATTGCCATCTTCGTTTTAAGATAAATTTGCAAATAAATACACATTTATAATTTTTCTAAACCCATTGTTATTAAACTGATGCTGATTAAGTGTGATTTTTGGCGCATCCTGTATAAAACATATATTTGGTGTTACATAGCTAGTATTTGTTTACAGGACATTCAGAAGATGTACCTGAATACGTAAAAAATAAAGAAAAGGGTCGCTGAGGCTTTGTTAATTTAATATGATTAAGAAAACGAATAAAACGCTCGCTATGTAACACCTTTTATGTACAAGTAATTGTTAACGTATCACTGCTGAAAGTGTGAGTTCAAAGTAAACCATGCCTCAGAAAATATACGTATTTACTCGGGTTATAATAATATTTCCCCTCGTAAACAGTCCAGTTATTAATCGTATAAACAAATACATGTTGTTTAAGTAATAAACGTGAATTAGTGTACACTAGTTAAGATTAACCTCGGGATATAAACATTATTTTAACCAGCGTCTCTGAAAACAACTCGAGTAAATAAAGAAATTTTAATATAGATATGCCATGTTGCAAAAAACTAGGAGTTATTTAAATTATATTCCTTAGCAGATGGAAGCTAAAAAATTCCTATAGATTTTATGTAATCAGGATTAATTTTTTCTTTGTTTAAAAGCGCTAGTCTTGGAAACTAATACTTTCGAATGGTGGATTTAAAAACTTGGTTAATATTAAAGAAAGATTCAGGATTCAAAGTCAAACTCAAAGTCAAAATATTTATTTTCCAAATTGTCCTTATTATTGCATTGTAATCAATCTAAATAGTCGCTTAAACTATTGTTCAACACACAGCTTGTATAAATAAAAATTAAATTAGATATCGTATTATCTAAAATACTTGCGTTATTTTTGTATTATCAATAATACCATTATCGAATTATCTCAGAATGAATTTTATCCGAAAATTCTAATCGATCTACCTATTGTGTTTAATTTGTATAGAGCACAATTTATCTTTCGATGAAAATGTTTATATTGCGAAAACATGTAACTTTAAATGGGGTGTGGAATTAAAGATGTCTTCCAAGGCTTGACATGGATAAATCGAACTTTCTAGTGTTCTCACTACCTTGGGGACATAAGAAGTATATTAAAGGACAGGTGAACGATTTTCTTTCGGAATTGACGATTCTTTAAAGAATACGCCGTTTCTAAGCATTTGTAAGAATGATATAATATGAGGATAAAGACATTACCAGTTATAAAAATTTAAAAAAATCGAGATTTTTTTATATATTGGTGATTTTTTTTTATTTTAAGAACACTTCTATCTTATTGAAAATAGTTTGAATTTTTTAAGTAAATAAATAATTATATCGGTGTGCATTTTTTAATCAACACAGGCAACACAAGAATGTGTTTGTTGCCAGCCTTCCGAGAAGATCTACAGTGTTTCGGTTCTGAAATACTTTATCAAGAAGCTGATTTCACAAAGCGGTTGTGTATCCTAGTAATTTTCATATTAAAACTGCGAAACTCCACGCCGTTATAATGTTATTTTATACGTCTTTTTTATTATGAAGATACGGCTACATATAAAATAACAAAATTATTAAGTTTTACTTATAATTAGAAAATATATGTCACATTGTTATATAATAGCTTCTCCCTTGACTGGTTTGCCATTAGCTGCTCAGGAGATATTATAGTGCACGAGCGTGCGTGTGAACACAGGTGTACTCTCTATTCCTTTACTCACATAACCCTATGGGTTAGTATTCAGAGATCATGCGCAGGACTGAAACTTAACGTCTTCAACGGGGTGTACCAATATCGCCTACTTCCAAAATCGGGGCTTTTACTTAGATTTTTTGTCAGAAAAATCCCATCCTATTTCTCTCGCGTCCTGTTCTACTCCTCTCCCAAATTCCTATTATTAATCCTCTCCTTATTCTCTCCCCTTCCTTTAAGCCGGCAAGGCATCTGTGACATTTTATATTTATAGATGTTCATGGGCTGCGGTCAGTCACTTAACATCAGGTAAACCGCGTGCCCCTATTGGCTGCTATAACATAAAAAAAAACATATTTTTGACCACACCCGGGATTCGAACCGGAGACCTCTCGATTTGAAGTCAAAGATGTAACCACTAGACGACGCAGTCATAGTATCGTATACAATACAGCTACAGTGAACAAGATAAAACAAGAAACGCTCAAAACATCACTTATAACAAATTAATTTGCTAATTTTGTAAAACATCTTGCATCTGAAGTAAGCAACGAAAATTCGGGCAATTTATAAGAACGAAACAGACGGTCTTATTAGCTAAAAGGCCC
Source organism: Phoebis sennae (assembly GCA_001586405.1). NCBI lineage: Eukaryota > Metazoa > Arthropoda > Insecta > Lepidoptera > Pieridae > Phoebis > Phoebis sennae. The sequence continues at coordinate 303,030 of LQNK01000538.1, read as the reverse complement.
GTAATGAATCGAAACTCTTTCTTATTGTGTTCCTATAGAAATATTTCACGGACCATTTTCCTATTATTGGTAATTTCCTTTGTTACAAATAATATGTATTGCAATATGTTCAGGGTTTCGGATGATCTTTGTACGTCTTATTTTCTGGGAAGTTTAGCTGTTGTAGGAAGCATAGCGTTATTGTGTTTTATCTTTTATATTTAAAAAAATGCAAGTAACACGTTTTATGATCTGTTTCTGTAATGTTCTATAGTAAGCGAACATTAAACTCGCTTATACTAGAAATACATACAGATACAATACAAATACTCTTTATTGAACACACAAATAAGGCAATAAAAAACTGACATACATCAAATCAAAGGGCTTAACGCTCGTAAGCGATTTCTTCCAAGCAACCTTGCAGATAAGAGAAATTATGTTCCAAATTGGAAAGAGTGCCTATGTAATAATATTCGGATCAAATAGCGAGACACGAGCTAGTAAAATGTTAAAAATTTGTTTTAAAACAGTAGTTTTTTTTACAGTCGAGCATTTTCTAGACCAATATTATAAAGAGGAAAACCACTGGACCGATTTTAATAATTCTTTCACAATTCGAAAGCTTAATTGTCTACTAGTAACATAGGCTATATATAACATTATGTACGGGAGCGAAGCCGCGTGGATCGAGTTTTAATAAATGTGAAAAATATGTTATGTAATACATTTTCGTATGAAGGTCTTATTATTGCCGCAAGGGACTGGAAACAAAACATAGGCGTCATTATCGCGTCGAATAGCTGCTAGTAATGCTTTAACACAATTTAATTACGTTTAATATTATTTACCCGTTAATTAAGGCTCCACTGTAAACACGTTACATGTGTATTATAAAGAAGAATAAACTTTATATATTTGGAACAATTTTTATTTACACACACATACGCACACACACACACACACAAAGACACACACTCATTGATGGCTCTAAACCAGTGTACCCGACGCAGTACTGTCATATTAATTTCTTTTTGCCGTTAAAATTATTTTCTATCTCTGCTCTCAGGCTGACGTACTCGAAAGGCTGTGAGCGTTACAAATGCTTTGGGACGAAGTACTTTCTTACTATTACAGTGAGAAATCATTTCATTATTACTCATATAGAAAAAAAAATAAAAAAACAATTTTAAGCAATTAAGTATGGTCAACTATTAAGATCGAGATTTAACCTTCGTATACATCCCGTTCCCATAGGATTTTGGGGGTAAAATCTATCCTATGTCATTCCTGGGGTTTCAAAGAATCTATGTACAAAATTCCATCCAAATCGGTTCTGTAGTATCAGAGCCTATTCAAGTGCCTAGTCAAAAATGCAAACAATTTTTTTCTCTTTATAATATTAGTATATATTAATGCGATATAATGAAAAAAAAATACAAACAATCAAATTATACAATACCTACTATTTCATACTTTACATTCGATTGAGACCAACCTTAAAAATTCTCTTAAATACATTCTTTTATTCAATGAATATGAAGCACACCTTATAATGAAGTTTCTATTAGTAATCAAAGTTAATTCGTCGAAAATTCATAAAAGTAAAAACATTTGCTTGGTCCCAAATGGCTACAGCGCGTCATCCATCAATGTCCCAGCGTGGACCAATACTTAAGCTTCACCTGCGCTAATGAAGACAATATGTGCCGGTGTAAAGTATGATTTATTTTACCTGCCACCTGCACCGTCCAGACAATCTTAATATTTATAGAGAATTGTTGAAATTAGATGGATGGTTGATGGTGGATGGTTCGAATAGCCATCGGAATAAAAACAAATTCTTGAGCATTATTTAAACATCCTTTATGCATTTATAAAGTACAAAGTTAGCAATTATTTTTATTAGTAATATTCTTATTATTATATTTTTAACATCACTCATTAACGTCGTAACGGAAATGGGGCCACTGAAAAACAGCGCTGTGAATGCTTTATTGCATTGCATCATAAGCTAAGTGAGTCCTATTTTCAAGGAATACGTACTTAATTTTTATATTAATTTTAAGGTTTTCATTGTAATTTATATACTGTTTTAGATAGTAAGTTCTCATTTTCTATTTTGAATTTTGTCCTTGAAATAAATACATTTTCTTTCTTTCTTTTTTTCAATTACCACGGATTGAGAATTAGAGTTCTATTGATAATCAAAATATAGATTTTTCGGGAATTCTTTATTTTAATCTTGTTAAAATTATAAAACGTCAATATAGGTTGGTTGAAAAAACATCTTAAAATAAGTATGAATAGTTTGTAGCATCGAAACAAAGCCTCAACGCTTATTATAACGCATTTTTCTTTCGCTTAATATTGCTTTTTGTAAAGAAGTCATTACAATATTTCTTAATAAAATCAAATGAAACCTGGTAATTACTGCCATAATCATTAGCCGTAACAAATGTTCTCACAAATTAATTACAATTTGGTTGTTAATGTTTCGGTTTTTAGTTCGAACGATCGCGGTAATGGCTATGGTGTTAGACCCTCGTAATGCTCGCTTTTCATTGGTCACAATTAACTAACAATGAAATATAATACTAAAGACATTATAGTTATACATCCTTTAATTGTTAATGTACGTGAAATGTTATATTTAGAAGTTAAGGTCGTATTAGAGAAGATATTAAACTTCGCAAAACACTTTCCATTTTCTTTTGATAAATTTAAACTCTAGGGTATTTGAAGCGCCTAGCATGTAAATATTTCATACTGCTATATTTTGTAGGATCGTATCATATTAATTCAAGATGATACATGTTAAATAATCTATAAGTACAACAACTATCAAACCTTATTCTTAGATATTCTGAACGTTAACAAAAAACATTTCAAAAAATATTGATCAAAGTTTTCGTAAATGTGTCTTACAGATAAGAATGATTTAAGGTTCAAACAATGTACACAAAAATATTTCAGTACTAAAATATTCCATTACAAGCAGTAAATCAATGTAACAACAATTTATGTTTGATAGAGAAATGAAAAACTAAATTATTCCCATTAAATTTCATTGAAATCTAAATTGATATCGTGAAATTATATTTTTGTAAATAAATCATGTTCATTGAATGGTTGTAAAATAAATAAACATTTGTTGAAATCAAACATTCATTGCCGAAAAATAAATATGAAATTTGGTGTTGTATTTCAATCAATCAATTTTTCAGAGGTTCAAGACTGACCAAAGATTTCAAGAAATTTGTTATTACACCCGACTTCGTTTGATTATCATATTTTTTGTTCCACCCTTCTTATTTTTCCCCAGCGATTTTCTTTTCGCCATTTGCATATTGAATTCCGATATAGTGTTCAAATTTATTACTATACTTTGAATATTGTATTGTATTATTTTAGTGGTCCATGGAGAATTTATTTCCACTAAAAATTGCCGAAGAATATTGTTTTCTCGGTCGCGAAATGTTTTTAGATGATGGAAAAAAGTCGTAAATATAAATTTTCTTGACAACTATTTTATTTTCATACTTTGATTAGGGTTTGAATAGGGTCATTTTTGATGATAATATCTGTTTAACGTTTTAAGTTTCTACATTTGAAACGGGGGATGGTGTTTATAAAAAAATATATATTATTTAGATTCGGTTTTTCATTGGTTTTAATTCTTATTATTGTGGATACTCCTTAAAACATGCGTATATAAATATTATTCAATACATTAATGCAAAAATTATCAAATACCTTCAGTATATTTACACATGAATAGACAAATAATATACAAATATAATTAAACTGTGCTAAAAAATACAAAAAATATACGCACGTACAATATACACGCTAAAATAATAATAACCTAATTTCTGTTGATTATTTTACTTTAAACTATTTCACTTTCTCTATAAAATGTCATAGCTGTTCCCTTTGGCTGTTCCGCGCTGCTTCGCTCCCGTAGCATAATGTTATAACACCTATATTTAGCCTATGTTACTCGTGGATAATGTAGCTTTCGAATATTGAAAGAATTTTCAAAATTGGTCCAGTTGTTTTTGAGCCTATTCATTACAAACAAACAAAATTTTCCTCTTTATAATATTAGCGTAGATCAAGCAAAATCGTTCATTAAAGCCGCTCAACAAGCAGGGCATTATCACCCTATTTACGATACACTTCTGCCTATAAACCTCGCTTTGTACTTCCATAATTTACTTGGAAAGTAATACCTTAGTGTCTTTTTACTAAACTGGAATCGTAACTCAAATTGTCCCGGCGGAGTTACGTGGTTTTTCCGTAGTAGGATTTACCGTAAAATAGATAGGGGAGTGTTACCTGAATTTACGGAGTTCCGCTAATCACCGCGGGGTAAACAAAAAGCCGAAGGTTTTTGCGGCGTCAGCTAACAATGTTGGAATGGAGCCAGCACCGGCTTCCAAACGCTTATAACCTAACAATCAAGCTTATGGCGAATAAACGATTCTGTTTCACTAACGTATGGACGGAATGTGGATGTGCTGATATTGCGATTTTTTTGCAGTTAAGCAATTGAAATCACAAATCACAGTCATAATGACTATAAATAAACTGAGGGTAGCTGGGTTGTGACGTCAGTAAGACGTTTGAGCACCAAGACGCGACTCTTACTAGTTAACGCAAATACTGAACGCAGCTATATTTTATTAGTCTTTGACAATTGACAATTGACAATTGACAAGTGACAATCCCATTTCTCTCCTCTCCTATTCTCCCCCTCTCCCACGGGACAGTGGGAGAGGGCAGCTTCAAAGCCGGCACGGCATCTTACAGTTAGTAAAAAAGTGATTCGCTTATTCGATTATTTCTATTTTCATATTTTTTGGTTTTGGATGTTTTGTTTGCTTATCAACCATTTATAATTTAATTTTAAAAGGATTATTTTGTACGATCCCTTCTGTTCTCCATTACATGTAACCACGATTACGTTTTGTGAAGACAATTGAGTTACAGAGGACACGTGTTCTTTCACGACAAGTAATGTGTCTTAAATGACTTAGTCGAGATTATTATTCAGATATTTTCTATTTTTTTTAAAAATATGCAAGAAACAAGACATTAAAAATATTTTTATTCCATACCTTTTCTTTGGCTCGTTGCTTCCAGGCGTTGTTGTGACAAACACACGATGTTTGAATGTATGAATAATAATTAATTTCAAAGAAAATATTTAGCAATTAAATTCAATAGAATATAACTTATATTGTTCCTTAATCTTTAATTATTAAACAATCTGTATAATGGATATAACACAAAGAAGGTATTAGAACTGTTGTTAACCTTTGATTCAAATGTCATAATGTCAAATTCCTTAAGTCCTTTATAAGGAGGATGATTTATTTGATGAGTTATGGAAAACCACAGTTCGTATTTGTTATGCTCGACTAATAATAACCCTCTTTTTCAAATATATAGGTACTATAATATCTTGGCCAAACATGTTAGTTATAATTAACAGTATCAATTTGAAGTGAAATAATAAAAAATGTCGTGAAATGTTTAAACTTAATTTGACTCAATATGAGAGTCTACTTTTGGAATCGACTCCAAGCCATTTCATTTTAATGTCACAGAAATACGGTGCAGAATGAGACAGAGAGCGCGATAACCATTCTCACCGGTAGGAGGCACCGCAAGGACCCACTTGATTAGTGACCAGAGTCTCTTGGTCAATGACCAAAACTAGGAAGACGATAGGGCATGGTCGCTGTGCATTGCTGTAGAACTTTATAGTGCTTTGGGGTTGGGCTGCTTCTGTAGTAGTGCGCGCGTGGGGACACCGTGTGCGTTCCTCCACCATGAGATTTTAAACATCACCTGCCTGTCTCCCTGCAGATAGGTAGGTTTCCATGCAGAATTTCGTTAAGTTTCCTTAAGTTTTAATTTAAGGTCATGGAAGTAATTCTGTTGCACGGAGACAGGAAAATAGAGTCCCGGAGCATGTACTTGATACTTTGAAGTTCAAATATTTTATTTTTAGATTGACTTTTTATAAGCACTTTTTAAACGTATGACGTTTAAAACATATTTTTTAATTTACCACTGATTAGTAAAACATGTAACCATGATTTTTAAGACTATCGTATTGGATGTTTGCCCCGTCAAAATATGAGGATCAGTTAATATTAGTGTACTTTCTCACACTCGAACACCATAAAATAAGATACAATATTGACCTTATTATTTCCTGAATTCGGTTATGCCATAGGAAGTCTTTATTTGATGTATCGGTAAATAATTGTATGCAAAAGACCATTATTACGTATTTATAACTGTCACTCCCATATCTAATAATAACATAAACCAAGCGAAGTCAACCCATATGAGCTAAAATGAGCCTGAAATTATGTCGCGGTTGGTTATATTAAAAAACTTTTTGGTTTGAAAGTCGGGCCTGTTCGTTTCTATTGCGATCACACTCCACTTTCATAAAATATGAAAAAAGTTTAAGGACCCTATTTGTAGAAACGTTTACGGGGAAAGCAAATTTTACCGCTTTAATATATGTTTTGAACGCTTTTGTGCGATATTTTACTTACCTTAATTTCCTAATGGTATTTTATGGTGTTACGTGTTTCGTATAATGTCATGTTTTTAAGGAGACATTCGTGTAGATATTGCGTCAGATTTTATGCCTTTATTTTGTTGTATAATGATATATGTGCAAGGAAATTTGCTAGACTTTGTGAAAAATGGCAAATAATTTGGAAGTTATATGTACTAATATAATTTTTAAATTAGAAGGGACATAATGATTTATATATATCGGGCATGAGATTGTATTTTTTATGAATTTACCATTATGAGATGCTACGAATAACACGTGAGCAACATGCATTAAATTAAAAATGCCTTTTATATCTTTTAAAATAAGTATTTAAATACAGTACAACAAATAAGATTGTATTTTTTTTGTGAATTTACTCTTATTAGATACTACAAATAACACGTTAGCAATATGAGTAAAAGAAATATATCTTTTTAAATATTTAATTAAATATAGTAACGAATGAAATGTGCAACCAGAATTCAGTATTCTGGGTTTACAAGTCCATAGTTAGAAATGGGTGCACAATTCCTTAGCGGATATTACAGCGTCCCTCACCGTCCGCTGATGTACGACCCGCGCCCGTTCCGAATGTCATCCATTTCTGTATTACTGTAGAATATTATTTGTTATTGTTTTTATGATGCATTGTTGATAAAAGTGTACAACAACTCAGAATATGCAATTATTTAGATGGATCTAACACAAAATTTACGTTTGATGAATTTAAAATTTACACAAATCAAAATAATAATTTAAATATCTAAAACCATCATATTTACCATAAAGTCCTAAATAATAAAGCGGAATTAAGAATATCACCTTTGCTATGGATAGAAATGGGTGCACAATTCCTTAGCGGATATTACAACGTCCCTCACCGTCCGTTGATGTACGTAACATAAAATTTACGTTTAATGAACTAAAAATTTACACAAATCAAAACAATATTTGAAATATCTAAAAGCATTATATCTACCATGAAGTCCAAAATAATAAAGCGGGATTAAGAATACCAGCTGCAACTCTATGGATAGAAATGGGTGCACAATTTCTTAGCGGATATTACAGCGACCCTCACCGTCCGTTGATGTACGACCCGCGCCCGTTCCGAATGTCATCCATTTCTTGCAGGATCGTCGGACCACGTGGATTTATTTGGTGCAAGCATTGCTGTAGAATATTATTTGTTATTGTTTTTATGATGCATTGTTGATAAAAGTGTAAACCTAACCTAAGAATATGCAATCCTTTAGACGGATCTAACATAAAATTTACGTTTGATGAATTTAAAACATAAATAAATCAAAACAATATTTTAAATATCCAAAATCATTAAATTTACCATAAAGTATAAAATAATAAAGCTAATTAAAGTATACTGGATTTGAAAGTCTATGGATAGAAATGAGTATACAATTCCTTAATACAAAAATACCACTTAATAACCTCAAATTTATACAAATCAAAATAATATATTATTAAAGATCTAAAAATATTATATCGACATGAAGCAGTATTGCACTGTGCTTCGTACGGTTAGCGGATACCCAAAGGTCTGTATTCTCATGCCATTCCTCTCCTAATTTCACATCATTAATCCTCTGTCCAAGCACACCCCTTCCATCAAGCTGGCAAGGCATCTGCGACATTTTAATGTTGTAGATGTTCAGGGGCTGCGGTTAGTCACTTAACATTAGATGAGCTCGATTTGCCTGCTGTTACATAAAAAGTAGTATGAAGTTCGAAGGGAGCAGAATTCACAGTTCCGGTTTTACAAGTCTATGGATAAATGGGTCCACAATTCCTTAGCGGATATTACAGCGTCCCTCACCGGCCGAGCATTCTCTGATGTACGACCCGCGCCCGTTCTAAATGTCATCCATTTCTTGCAGAATCACCGCACCACGTGTATTTATTCGGTCTATAGTAAGACAATTAGTAGTTTGTTCTTGTGCTTCTAATAATTTTTTGATAATAAAACACTGATTTTTCACAAAAGAAAAAGTTAAGTAACGATGTAATCTTGCTGCAATTTTAAAGAGATATACACACATTTGAAGGGCCCTTTTCAAATGTGTCCACATGGATAGGGTGGAAATTTATATTTTTCTCGGGGTTATAAAATAACTTCAGGAAGTAAATTACCAACATCTTTACGTTTTTATGCGATGAATTAAAATTGTATAAACATAAAATCTATCACGTGTTTTAAAAAATATTTAAGGTCAAGAGCGTTTGCACCTCATAAACGAGAGTAATCATTCTCCAAGTAAGTATTTTTAGATAAAACATGTTATCGTTCTTTAATATATTCGTAATTTTGATTGTAATGAACTTTGTTTTATGTCGACCTTTATAACAGAGTCAATGTAGGCGTCTTGTAAATCTATTTTCCAACTTTTAAAATTGTACATGCCTCATTTTCTGTCTTAAATTCAGATACAAAAGTAAACACAATAAAGCTATCATATACAGGGTGTGGCGTAAAGAGTTGATAATATGGTACATGCAGAATGAAGAAGAAAACGTTATGAAGGTTCAGAAAATATATATCATGTTGAGTAAAAGTCCCTCGGTTTTCGAGATATTCCCTTATGAATCCCAAGGAAACAGGCAAGTTTTGCAAGGCACTTAGGTGAGGTATTCTTTTTTTACACTACATTAGATTAAACTTAGGGAAAAAATAAGCAAAAACATGAAGTTTGACTTAGATCTCTAATTAAAAAATTATGAAAAAATTAATCCCCTTAAATCATACTTTTATAAGTGATGGAGCATGTATCCATAGATATGATTCCAAAACAGATTGAAAAATTCCACCATTTGCAGTTTTGCCTCAAAAAAGTGTAACCTTTGTTACATGTTTTTTTTTTAATTTTTAATAAATATTGCATATTTCCAAAGCCGAAGGAATTTTACGAAACATACTATTTTTCTACACCGTCATAACTTCCTCTATCTACAGATACTTTATTATCCACTCTTTACGCTACCCCCTGTATACAGCAAAAAGTATTTTCTCTTTTTATTAACGTCACTAAACCTACGAAATTGGCCACAGTTCTTAATTTGATACGGTTGAAATTACGTCGTAATTTATTAAAGTCCCCGAGAGTTAGCAAGAGTGACAGTGAAAAAGAAGTGGTGGCGGAGGACAAATGATACAACTGTTTATTAACAGGCCTGTAACTGAACTGGCGGTTCGCGGATACGCTAATTGTTGACATTTTTATTATCATTATTATATCAAATAAATTATTAAACTGTGTTTACCTTTAATTGTAATTTCAATTAACTAAAAATAAATTTATCTGATATTATGTAATAAATTAACTATGTTATAAAGAAATGTCATCTAAAAGTAAATTATATAATTATATTATAGTATGATAACTTACCTTTGCTGTGACGTAGAATGAAATGCAGGGCTACGACGCAAGCTTGCTTAGTGTAGGTCTGCAGAGTTTAACATTCAGTGTCCTAAGGTACAAATACGAAACTTATTATATAGCGATTATAATGTACAGAAATTTTGTGAAAATAAAGAACGCTGCACACTCCGCAACTTAATCTAGTAATATAAGTATATCACTAAACTTGGACCGTTTTATAACTATACTCCTAGTAAGATAGTAATGAATCGCTTTCGTATAACTATGTTCCGGCATATAATTATATCCCTAGGGATATAACTATGTTACGGCTTTTTCTATCTTACTGCGACATTAATACTAACATAGACCATTATCCTCTACCCAAAAATCGGACCAGTCGGACGTATCTAAGAATGGCGATACAAATGAACAAACAAACTCTTCAGCTTTAAAAGATTAGTATACTTACTTTACTTTAATTTTCAAACGAAAATACTGCATTAAATAAAGTTCACGAATACCCAATTAACTTGCATGAGAGAAGAGTTCAATTAATCGATATAAAATAATTAACACCCGTTTATGATATTCACGACGCCGTAAATCTTTCGTCGTTGAAACTTCCCAATAACTACGATAGTAATTAAGTGCTTGACCCAAAGACATTATACACGATAGTATAGTGTCAAACTTGTTTATCAGACCTTGAAAAGCCATCTCTGATGAATTTATTTTTCATCGAAATAAATGCATTTTATTATATTATAATAGTTTAGTAGTTTTAAATTGCAGGTGTATTTGTCATTGCCAACATAGGGTATTTTTTCATAAAAATAAAATGATATCCAAATATCAAATTCATTCGCAAATAAAAGATTTCATTATGTACAACTTCACGGGAGGTAAATAAATGTTGATGTAAAAGCATTTTTGACAATATAATATTAAATATCGAAAGACAATCGAATTACTACTTCGCTACATTATACGTATAAGTGGTTCAATTTCGTTATATTTCATAACTAGCGACCCGCCCCGGCTTCGCACGGGTTTAATGGATGATATTATACATAAAAACCTTCCTCATGAGTTACTCTATCTATTAAAAAAAACCGCATCAAAATCCGTTGCGTAGTTTTAAAGATTTGAGCGTTCATAGGGACATACAACATGACACATGACAGAAAAAGCGACTTTGTTTTATACTATGTAGTGATACCATATACTTTTGCACCTCACAATTGTGCGGAATTATTGTACAATCTTTTATTATTTGTTATAGCTTCTTTAAAAATCACATTTAAACACGTAAGACTGGTTAGGGTCAAGCATTATTGTCGTATGTTTTAAATTCTATGTTGTCTTTTCTATTTCCTACTAATATAATAAATGTAAAAGTTTGGATGTTTGTCTATCAATCATGCCACAACTACAAAACGGATTGTGTAGAGATTAAATGGATTAGGTTATAGGATAGTTTTAATTGATTTATTCGCGCCGAATATCATGCGAGCAAAGCCGCAGGTAGCGGCAGTTATAATATATGTTGTTCAATAAGCATGGCATTCCTACCATGGCTTGAATTCTTCAGAATACCTACTCTAGTCCACTTTTTGCTGTCGTCTTTTCTTCCTTTTTTACGGACTGTTTATTCACTTAACCCGGAAATTCGAATAATTCTGCTCCTTGCTTGCACTACTATAAAAAATATTCAGCTTAATTAAATAAAAGTTGCCTCAATTGTATTTAGCTTTTCTAAACGCCACCGTATCAATCCGGCGTCCAAACCACAAAATACAAAGAACATGATGCTATTTCGGTTCTATATCGGATGGCAGCTAAACGTACAAACAGTTAGCTTAACGAAGCGTTAACGAACAGATAATAGTCGGGTTCCTATTTATGTTTCCTAATGTAACAGTGTATTGTTAATAGATTGGGTCTGGAAGCCAGCCAGCAGTATGGGACTCAGACTTAGTAGAAATGGTTGCGTGTGTTACTTAACCTTTTGTTTAAGATTTTTATATTTATTTATTTATTTATTTCGACTTATTTACAATTTATGGCTGTTTTCAATAATGTATCAAGGATTATAGATAGATTGTTATCTCAGATTATATGACGTAAGATTGACAAAACTCATAACAAAGGTTATTCATCGGCAGCATATTGAAATCAAAGTAAGTGCAAATAGATGGATTTGTTTGACTCTAGTAAGGAAAACAAGGGACAGATAGAATATTGAAAACGGCTGTTAATCATACAATTCACATTAAATTCACAATACAAAACAAATTCGATTTAGATTTTTACATAATTGAATGAGACCTGCAGACCTACACGATATAATCTTGTGCCGTAGATCTACCGCCTTCCAGATTTAAAATCTCCCAATTTATGTTTAAGCTAAAAAATCTATACTATGTATTAAATTGTTGTAAGAATTTTTACATTTATATGAATTTTATATTATTATATATAGATTATTTTATTTCAACTTTTATAAAGATATACATACAGGTAATAATTTAAATATTATATTATTTTATATTTTTTATGTAACTTCACTTTGCACTCAGAATGTGCAGATGTAAGTGGAGGTGGGTTGGCCACATTTACAGACAGGTGGACTGTATCTTGTTAGTCCACAACAAGATACTCTAATGGCGCCCCTGGACTGGAAGGAGGAATGTTGGTCATCAGTCTACTAGGTGGGCTACTAGTAGTCAAGATCTTAGGTAAAAAATGGATGCGCATAGCGCGAGACACAACTGGCGCGCACATGAAGATGCCTATCTGCAACTCTGGGTGCCATCGGGCTGATTAAAGGAAACAACATGTAATTTGACTGTAATCTATACATATAATAAAACAGTAACCGAACCATTTCTGTACATTGAATATTTTTCAAAAAGAGTAATTGGTATGCAATATGTATGTTCTATAGATATCAAAACCATGGTTAAAAAATTTTTTTTCTGTTTGTCTGTTTGTCTGTTTGTCTGTTTATCTGTTTGTATGTTCGTCAATCACATAATAACTACTAGGTAGATTTTGATAAAATTTCACATGCTGATAGACCGATATTAGGTTCAACTTATAGGCTACATTTTATTTGAAAAAAATATTTTTAAGGGCGACTCTCCATACATGTAATCGGAGGGTAAAAAAATAAATTCGCTAATACATCATTAAATGAGATATCATTGCATAGGTATTTGAAAATAAAATAGACGTTTCTAAATGCGTTTTTTGCTAAAATAAATATTTTTTGAGATATACGCTTCTAAAGTTGAAAATGTGTCATACCACGTGACAATATGAGATTTTGGTTGAGTTGCGGACATGCCTTTTTATACTTTAACGTATACGTTAAGAGAATAAAAGGCATGTCTATAGGTTAAGACGATAAAAACGCTTAATTAATACTTAAAAACCTTCAAAAAAAAAACTAACTCTCCGCCCGCGGCTGCGTTCGCGTGGGCTAAAATTTTCTATATTTTGAAGAGGCGCGCGTACTGTCAGATTTTGATCAAACCTATTTCTATAGAAAATTATAAAAAAAAACTATAGACATGCGCATATATCAGCGGTCATGCGACCGTAATTATTTTGACTTTTGTTGTGCGCCTCTACAAAATACAGAAATTAGTAGCCCACGCGTGCGAAGCCGCGGGCGGAAAGCTAGTAGTGAATATTATATTTGTATCATTATTTTGTAGGTATAGTTTGCTAAGAATCCTATCAAGTTAATATAGAGTGTATAACTTTGAGTCGAGCATTATTTTAAATGATAGTACTATTCTATCTGACACTGTGTGTCAGTGCCAATGGCCTGTATTTCTTAAAGTACCTCTTTTATTTTTCTTATTTGCGTCTTCAATGATATTTCTCTCCCTTTTCTTCCTCCTTCGTTAGGTTCCTATTTACGTTCCTTAATGTAATAGAGGATTGTTAATAGATTGGGTCTGGAAGCTAGCCAGAGGTACTATTGGAACTTAGACTTAAGTTGTGGGAGTATCCGGGTTTATTCCTGACTAGCCGCGCCCCGCGGATTCACCCGCGTAACGTCTGATCCCGTGGCAACTCCGGGATTAAAAGTAGCCTATATGTTATTCTGAACCCTTACCTGTATGTATACCAAGTTTCATCATAACATCCATACATCCATACATCCATACTTACAACCGCCTTTATAATAGTAGTAGTACGTTTAAACGATGGAATATTTTAATTAAATGATTTTGATTATGCTCCCGTAATGCGAGATATTATAATTGTAACAATAACTGATAGTATGGTTGTTATGTGCTCACTGTATATCGTGACATGTAAATGAAAATAAAATTTAAAAACAGTATTGTTACTTTGCGTATATAAAACCATACTATTCCCAAAGGCATATTTACATAAACTGTACAATTTTCACAAGATTTCCACTCACAAAATAAATTACTGTATCCATAAACTTTTAACCGATGGCGAAAACTTTCAAAATGCATAAAAGTGAAATAAAGCATCGCTTGCAGAGTGTGAACTACTCCCTTGGTATGGAGGCTTCACATGTTGGTCGCTTTTATGACGTAGCTGCAACAGTATACAACATTTTTGATAGATTTGAGATTCTAAGTAGAGTATTAAAATCACAGATTCGAGAATAAAAGGCAGATAGAGTGTGCTGAAGACTTGACTTGTGACGCTAACTACTCGTTTACAACATACGTTTTTAAGAAAAGTTACGAAGCCACGTGAAATGTTACGTCTAACTAGACAAATGTTTTTGTATTTGCTTTTCGGCGTCAATCGAGTCTTCGGCGCATTCCGTCTGCCTTTTATTCTCTAATCTGTGTTTGATACATATAAACTTTTAATTTTTTTTTTGATCGATAATTTTAGAACATTTCTATTAGAGCTTGAATTAATATTATTTTCAAAGCTATTTATGCTATCTCTCTGGGCATGTTTGCATAAACTGTACAATTTTCGCAAGTTTTACACTCACAAAAATTTAAATGAATTAACCGAAATAAAGGTAAAACAAGTAGATGCAAGTAGGATGAGGCATCGCTTGCAGAGTGTCCACGACTCGCTTGGTCTAGAGGCTTCACATGTTAGTCGCTTTAATAACATGGCTCCAACAGCATACAATATTTTAAGAATATGTAAGAAGCATACAATATGTAAAGAAATAGTTCAGTAGTTTCAGTTAATATCAGTTTCTGTTTTTATATATAAACGATACATTGTTATAAAATTATGTGAAAATTAAACCTTCTTGTTTCAATATATTCAATATTGTTCAGTAGTACTAGTATTGCACAACTGGTCAATCAACCTGTAGAATTTAGGATTATTGGGCGCAAGTTGGCAATTGTAGCTGGTCTTAGTAATTGTCCTGTCTGGAACAGTAACTGAATATCTTGGGTACTAAGTACTAACCCTGTCGTGTAGGGTGAATTGTGTATGGAAATGTCATACTAATCTTGAGATAAAGAATGCTATAGAAGCTCCTTTTCTTCGATGTAACTCACTTTAATAGCCGACTTCCAAAAAACGAGCAGGTTATTAATTTCGAGTGTATTATTATGATTATTTTCTTCACGTCGTTATATTTGTGCATTCTTGCTAAGTGATACCCACTTGCACTGCACTTATAAAATCTAAACATTATACGTAAATATACATGTACTTATATAAATAAGGTCTTTATAGACATTATTAGTCCCATATACAATATTTTTGTTAGTAAATAATTAAAAAAACGTAAGATTCTTGTTTATGATTCCGTTTGCTAATATGATAGAAACTGCATATAATTATAACAAAATATACAATTGAAAATTGTGGAAAACTGACATTGAGCAGTTTGGTATAAACGTAAGAGGTATAGTTGTTCTCTTTTCTAACCAAACCTAGAAACGTAAGTAAACCGAGTATTTCCAATAACCCACAATCCGGAAAACATCAGTTACCTATTCCCAAAATGTACAACTTTTTCATTCTTAACGATCGCTATAAAAGCCTTTTAAATTTTATTCCAGCTTGAATTGTTCCGCTTTTTCACTCATTTTTTACACAACATTAAGTCCGCTTTATACTTTCTGTTTACGGCGAAGTAAAAATGTCCGACAATTGTTGTATCGCTTAACAAGCTCAGAACTCGGTTTTAGTTTGAAAGACACGATAGTGGAGCTATTATTCGTAATATATGGAGAAAAACGGCTCTTTTTCTATTCGGAAATGTCATTTTGACCCCGTTTATGTTGCCCTGTATTTATTGCTTTGACGGTCGGTTTCAATATTTTTGCTTACGGAATACCGCTCGTGTATACTTCGATATTTTGTTTTAGTATTTTGTAGTCAGGTGTTTTAGCTCGTGATTGGGATGACTAGTCGCAAAGCACTCTAAATAATTGTATCAAGCTGTAAATGTTAGTCCTTATAAAGATTTGGATTGGAAATTGAACACTATTCATACATGCAACAATATGCATATATTTGCATGTTGTGTTTGATAAGTCTATCATATATTGAAATTAATGATATTATATTTTTTTTTATTTAAAACAAATGATATAATCATTTTTTTTCTTGGCTACAGCTTCGACTAAATATAATAGCACATCTTTAAATATATTGTAAAACTTATCTATTAATACATAGTTTAATTACAAAATTACATTAAAATAATTGTTGTCATTATACTTTGTCTTGTTTCCTTAACCAAACCTATTTATCTACATTTCTTTTTAACGTTTTATACGATATACATTTCAAATTATTTTATTAAAACTTTAATATTCTTATATGGCGAGATCAAATGTTAGGAGTTCAAATTTCGTTCCATTTCTTTTTTCACATAATCGTTCCGAGTTTCGATAACTGTAAAATCTTTTCAAATAAAAGTGTTTTAAAAGCATTGCCAGTAAAATGTATTAAGGCTCTCAACGGTTTGATATCGCAATCTTACGGTAAGAGCAGAGCGTCCAGCATTAAGGCACTCTTACCATCTTATTGCAAATGAGGTTTTCATACTTCGTAACCTGTGTTATATGATGGGAATAGAAAATATGGTTCTATGAGATATAAAATATTATAGTAAAGATTTTGCTATGATATAACTCTTGCAGGACTATTTTTAGTAAATGGCAATTTGAAAAGAAAGAAAGAAAGAAAACATATTTATTTCTTATAACACAAAATAAAAATTTCACTTCATTTGTCTGGGTGTTAATTAATCTATTGAATGTAGGTATTTACAAAAAACAAAGTATGTCTATCAGTTATCTAGTTTCCATAGCTTTGCTTAGTTAGGGACTAGATGGCGTAGTATTAAATCTACTTGAATATTTATTTATTATATTATTTTGATACTATAAAACCTTAACCGATTTTCATCATATACATTTGTTTGTTCAAACTTGGTGAGAGACTTGGAAAGCTACTTGTTTCAGTACTTGTGTCATATTGTATAGTAGTATACAATATTTAAATTTAAGGTGAATTAGGATATAATATATAAAAACGACATTCATTAACGTAATAATAACTTTTAATATCAAGTAAACATTCTATGGCACATTAGATTTTATTTTAAGTTTGCGCAGAATTCATGGTATAACTAGCAATAAAATTAAGAAAGTTAAAAATTGTAATACATAATTGTTACTTATATTTATTGACTTAGTAACTCATGGAAATTTTGTTCGTTTTAAAAATCATAGCCCATAATTCCTTAACAATAAAAATGCAAACTAAATAAATACTTAAATTGAGTAATATCTTATTTGAAATACTTATAATTAGTTATGTATAGTACAAAATGTATTAATCAAAACTTTAAGTGTGATTGGTTTAAGTTGATTTTAAATGGTTAAATTAAATCAAAAATATGAAATGCGTTCAGGAAACAATCCATGAAGAAGATGTTTTATGAAATTTCAGAAATATTTACAAACTAGC